>JAMKCH010033993.1:0-117500 GCA_023653785.1 Ophioderma brevispina | reverse complement strand
CGCGGTGTCATTCGAGAGAGTGAAAAAGAGATGTGATCATAACCACTTCCAATCTGATCAGACTTACAAATAAATGGTAAAATTGTTTTGGCTGAATTTAGGTCAAAAGTATACATATAAAACTATGAAAACACCTGGTAGAACATGTGTTTCAAATTAAGCTTTGTCATGGTAAAATTAACACCTTTCAACAAATGGCGCGAAGTTGGCAACTGTTGTTGCTTTCCTTAAAGTACACAGACTTTTCTTTCAAACACTTACCCCAAACTTTTGTTTTGCATTTTATAACCATGTAGGCTAAATATTGTTTAAATAGTGAAAATTTAAACAAATAAACAAATCAATAAGTAGTACCAACAAAACAGTGACCATTTTTAAAGAGTACTATAACATCGATCACCAGAGATCACCGTTCGATAGATTGTAGTCAAAGATTGTATTGTAGGCTTACGATCACATGGGGTAATACTGCCAACCAATTTATGTTTTTAAAACAAAATATATCTCATATGACTAATTTCCAATTAAATAACCTATTTGTTATTTGTTTAGCAGTTTAGGCCTAGAGATATGGAATCTACAGCCAACTATCTAATACACAAAATGTTAAGTGTTTTGAGGTTTGCCGGCAGGTGGGAAGTGGGTTATCCCCGGTAATATAGCCTGTGACGTGCCTGGACCAGGGCCTAGACTATACTCTTTGTTACCTTCAGATTAGACCTATATAGTTCTCAGAAAAATATCCACATTGTATAAAAGTCCTATAAAGATATAGAAAGCTGTGCCTAGGCCTGTGGATGGCCGTTGTCTGATCGACTTAAACAATTTCCTCTCCGCTGTTTGAACTTTTCACTTTTTGGTAACTTGGCGAAAGTCAATGTAACCTATTAATTCGGTTTTGATTTGGTCATAGGGTAATTTAAGGTGAATCTGAGATCTGAGCGTGACTAAAGATGACATTTGAAAAATGTAAACGATTAATGGGTTTATGCAAGACAAATCTACGAAAAAAAATTCACAATTCTTATACGTGAAAGTAAACATTCAAGTTAATAACGACATAGTTATTAAATTTTTCATTTTTTTTCCTTCTTTTTCTCATTTACCTTCCGCTAAAAGAGTAAAGCTTTATATTGAATATGCACCTTAATGTCATCGATACAATTTGTTTTATCCAACAAACGTGCAAATGGCCACCTGTCAATTCTAATAAAGAATTTCTGATTGTTCTTACAGTTGTTTAATTACGCATTTGTTTAGCTGTGTCATTAGATTTGTTTAGTTATATTAACAAAGAACGTTTCTGATTGATAGGTACTGTGTAACGGAAGAGAATTTGACCACCATTGATTGATTCATCTGACATTTATCATTGATCTTGATAGATAGACAAAGATGATGAAGCCCGGATGATATTTTTGACAGGTACATTTCCTCTCAAATATCTGTGAGTAACGCCAGGGTTCCACCCTAGATTTTGTCAACTCTTTGAATATGCTGAGTTAAGAATGTTGACGAATCTTGCCATTTAACTGAATTTATTGCAGGAATAAAAGTATTGTCCACCTTTCGGTTCAATACATGATTTGCTTAAAGGATATACAAACAAAAAGCTTTTTTACCCCGATTTGCCCACTTTCCTGACCCTTAAACCCTCCAATGTTTTTCTAAAAAAGCAGTATACAAAAGATTTGCCAAGAAAGTTCAAAAGTTGCATTCACGCTTTGATAGCTTTGTGATTTCTATGGGGTGGGATGGGGTAGATGGGGGCATAACCAATAATACCACGCAGTTTTTGCACGGTGACCTTTCTTTGGAAATATCTCTGTATTGAACTGAGTCCTGAATTTCGTTTAAACACCGGAATAAGCTCTCATAATTCAGCATTGGCAAGAGAAATAATTATGTTAACGAGATTATTGAATTCCTTGAAATTTCATACGAAATTCACACTCAGCAAATTAGTCAACACATAATGGGCAAGCCCTTGTGCATGTACACTCAAAAGAGCATATGGGAGTCAATTATTAAGAAAAACAGATAGGTGAATCAAAACTTACAAAAAATAAAAGCAAGAACATTTTTCCTACAAAAAATACATGAAGATATACTGTTCTACTTTGTTGCAAAACTGTCGTTATCGTGTTACTAATCAAAAGAAATGTGTTATAAATGAATTCAGGAAAATGTTTTCAACATTTTGGTGGAGACGCATTAAAAACCATGTTTATTCTTAAATCTATTTTCCGTGGAAAGACATCGCATCTGGGATGACGGAAGCAACACGTCTAAGATTGCGATAGTACAATATTTTCCCCATTTTCCCCTGGAACCAAGTATTACCTTGCAAAATTATTGCTTGCTAATTTCAAAACTTATTGCCAAAGCAAAGGTCATAAACTCTAATAAAGAATATCGTGAGAAAGAAACTAATAAACACACGTATCTAACGTGTTGATATGCTTTATATGTTATACGGGTAGACTGTTCAGCTTTTGCAGTACATTGTAACGTACAAAAAGGGCAATTCTGAGGATGAAACGAAAATCAAAACAATTGAACATTTAAAAGTTTTAAACTTGGAGTTACTCTAAATTTTGATGACATGTGTTTATAATTTGGTGTCTTCCTTCTATATGTATCGAGTATAATGTGTGTGTTCCCAATTTCAAGTAGACGACCGAGTGTCTATATGAATTTTCCTTATTTCGTCGCATATTATAGACATGTATGAGGATATGTTTACTGTAACGATTATAATAGAAAGTGATACAAGAAGTTTGATCCAGGGAAACCGACGAAGCTTAAATTGTGCGGCAAAGTGACTATTCCCGAAGTAATAAATCAAGGTTAATAATGCATGATCCTGGTTATGTTGTTAAAATCGCAAATTGTTCACAAGTACTTGGAAAGGTAATCTGTACTTTTTGGTACCGTTCTGTACAAACTACGCAAAGAAGTGAACACTGATTGTACATAAGAATGGATCCAAAGTAACTCCATTTGTTACTTTATAGGCCTATCTTATTATCTTTTGCCGGGCCCGGGAACACTTGCCTTCGACGGTATCATGCTCATACACAAAAAGCGGTGTAGTTAGGGTCGTTTTATGAGATGCGTGTACATTGTTTAGAGTATCGATTTCATTAAAAATACAAAATCACTTTCTAAATTCTTAAGATAAAAAAAACTAATCTATCAGATTGTTATGGGGGAAAATCTGAAAATAGATTTAATATTATTAATCTAAGAATTAGATTAACATTTATAATAAATTTAGACTTGATTTTTAATGATTTTAAATCCATTTAGATTGGTTTAAATTTAAGCTGTTGATTTAAAATAAAGGTTAATCCGAGTTTAGATTAAAAAGTCAATCTAAATGGATTAAAAATCATTAAGAAGTAATCTAAATTGATTAAAAATGTGTATCTAATTCATATTAATAATTTTTAATCTATTCTCAGATTTGTCCCCATAACACTCTAATAAATATTTTAATCTAGCACATCGACTAAAATTACAGTGCTCTATAACCTCCACATTCCCGCAACTCTTGTGAGTAGGGACCAATCCATTTAGATTTAAAGGTGCAACGAGAGATTATGAGGCACCCAAATATTGTGTCATAATAGTAATTTCATATAGATTAGACACTCAATAGATTTCTTACCTTGTATTTGGCCACAGAAATGTCTTAAAAGAGAGAAAAAGGGTGATTTTGATTTGCTTATATTTCAATATAAATCATAGGCTGAATTTCGTATTTGCTTTTTTTTCAGCTTAATCCTTTCAGATGGGGATATTTTTGATAGAAAGCTTTACATCAGGGCAAAAATCAGTACTTTTGATTTTTTCGAGACACCTGATATGTGAAATATCTCGTTGTACCTTCAAAATTAAATCTTATAGATTTAAAATTCGATTCTATAAGATTTAATTTTAAATCTAAAAATGGATTGGTCCCTAATCACAATCTTTTGGTATTTATTTTAAATCCTTGTAATTTGTAGTGTAAGGATTTAAGAGAGTAAGGTATGTTTTTCACTTTGTAAATCACGTGTTTAGGGTGTGGTATTTCGATCATTTGAATCATAGTTTGACGCATTTTCATATAAAAATGATGAAAAGTTATGGATTTTCTTCTAGGTTTTCTCTTGATTTCACATGGTAGTTTCTCTTGATGATTTAAATCATTTTCTGAATTAGAGCAACGACAACGCCTCTCTCAATGTTGTCATTTTTATAGTCTCCTACACATAGCCTTTATAATAAGGGGCTTAATTTCATTTCCACGTGCTAATTTGCACAATGAATGACTGATTGTTTCACCTGTGTGTGCAGAGACGGAGGTAGGGTCTGTTTCTAATTTATGTCAATCAAAATAAAGTAATTATATAATTATTTAAGTCCTGGTTTTAGTCCAAAGAAAGAGACTAATTTGCAGAATACTTTAATACCTAATAGTGAAATCAAGTACATGAAAACGTCAATGAAACCTTACCAGGAGAGGCCACAATTGCAGTTTTCCTCAGGGGGGTTCCGTAACCTGACCCATCTGACACAGTTTTTTCTGACACACTTATGAATTCGGAAACCCTTCACGAAATAAAGCACATGTTTATTCCGTTAAGGTTTCTGAATTCATAAGCGTGTCAGAAAAAAAAAACTGTGTCAGATGGGTCAGGTTACGGAAACTCCCGTTTTCAGGACCGTGTTGTTACAGGTACATTTTACAGACAGATTCATTTAGAGTACTAAATCATCAAAATAATTTTTAGGGTCTAGTTTTAAACAGTCGCACAAATTACTCGTTTAGGGGAGCAAATTAAAATATATTTACTTGTGGTGTTTTGCCAAGTGAAAATACTTGTTTAAGGTACATTTTGGGAGGTCGCACATGAGCATGATATTGATACCCACCTTGGAATACTTATGCCTTCCCCGGATCTTTTAATGATATTTAAAAAGAGAAAATGATTTCTGCTATTTTTTAAAATTTAATCAGAATAGCAAATATAACATATTTGATAATTGCTTTTATTTTACCCGTTCTTAGCTTTGAACATTGTAAATGATTGTAAGAAGATCATCCCTACACATTAGTTCCATTTTTACGCTACTTGAGATGTCCTGATTGAGATGCTGTTTATTTTGAACTCGTAAATCTTTTTTTGTTTAAGAAACCCTGTTTAGGCAAAAAAAGCAACGTCTGTGTTAAACATGGACACACCTTAGCCGGGTAATAAGTAGAAAGAGTAAATTGATTTTCTGGATAAGCATGTTAAGGTTTGAGGTACAGTAGATTGTTTTCCAGTAAGTGTTTCACAAAATGATATACGTTACTGACTCACTTCCGATAAGAGTAGCCATTAAGTCATAGAAAGATTGGCAGAATCGGTGCTGTCAATCTTCTAGAGCCTATTATTACAGGTCTAGCTATTTACTTAAGCTGTTACTGGGTGTTCATTCTTGAAGGAAAAGAAGATTTGGTATTTGCACTGATTTTATGCTATTGGTGAAAAGCAATACCTATAGCTTAAAGTATACACCAACAAGCGTTTTTACTCGTTATCGAAGATTACAAATTACTCGGATGACGAGTACTACTAAAATTAACGTCTTACTCTAGAATGTCCAGGTTGAGTACTAAATTACTTATTGTTTTACTCAACTTGTTTGACTCGGTACAATTTACTCGCTGAAATTAAGAGTGTAGTAATTTCGTTTTGGGTCAGTAATGTAAATATTGAATTATGGTCTAATAAGTAAAATCTGATAATTCTTTTTTTACTTCAGCTGTAACTTGCCATATACAAACTTCTTAACGTTCTCGCCCAATTTTGTACATTAATTACCTTAGTATATTTGAAAATCTGCACAATGTAAGAATATAGCTAAACATTACACAAAAGATGCTATGAACGTTAACATCTAAATCAATTCGAACGTTCTTAAAGCAAGGTGTCTCACGCCCAGGTTTTGGGGGTAATATTTTAAGATGTCATTATGCCAGATAAAGCAAACTAAACTGTTTCCGTTTCCACGGCTCGTTTTCAAAATTTCCGCCCTTGATTTACAGAGATAATGAAGGTGTCTGAATTGTACCCAGCTTTTTAATCATAATGCATCATATTTTTAAGAGTCAATATAGTTATATCTTATATCTTTGTAAGGACTAAAGATTCATACAAGGTTTATGGGTTGAAGATGACAATTTTTTTAGATAAATAAGGACATATTACATTTGGATTTCCTGTATTGAGAGTGGTGTTAGGTTAAGGTAAAACGTTTTTTGTTGAGTCAAGAAAAAGAAATATATCAACATTTCCATTGCAAACGATCTCAATTGTCCCTATTTGCCTAGAGAATTAGTTTGGTTTTGCGCATGCACTTAAATTCTTCGAATTGGTTTTAAAAGCTCACTTCGTTTAAGAGTAGGGCCATTAAGTCCTAGAAAGATTGGCCAAAAATAAGTGCTGTCAATCTTCTCGACCATTTTACAGGTAAGCGTTTTTACTCGTTATCGAAGATTACAAATTAATGGCTGACGCGACGCGTACTACTAAAATTAAAGTCTACTCTAGATGTCCAGGTTTGATATAAATTTTGTTTTACCAATGTTGACTCGGTATACTAGGTGAAATTAAGAGTGTAGTAATTTCGTTTTGGGTCAGTAATGTAAATATTGAATTATGGTCCAATAAGTAAAATCTAATAATTCTATTTTACTTCAGCTGTAATTAAAAAAAAACTCCACATTTACAAACTCATAATTCTTAACGTTCCTCGCCAATTCTGTATAGTAATTACTCAGAAATATTCGAAAATATGCCACAATTTTAAGGAAAATATAGTGAAATTACGGCAAAAGATGCACTGAACTTTAACATCTAAATCAATTCGAACGTTCTTAATCCTTTGAACACGGCAAGCGATTACAGTCGCTCATCAACCGGTCAAAATTGTCAAATTTGGTTCAAAAGGTCAAAATTATTAATTTTCAAGTGCATATTCAGAATCAGAATGAACAACGCATCTAAACTTAGTCCAAACAAGCCTAGTCTTTGCTGTGCATATTCTTTGGAGAGGGCTTTCCAAATGACCTGCAGCATTTGTGACGCCATCCATAAAGCCACTGACATTGTGATAATTACGGTATACAGAATGGCACCGGTCGAAAGGGTTTTCTTAAAGACGGTGTCATCACGCATGTTTAGGGGGTAATATTTTAAGATGTCCTTTAATGCCAGATAAAGTCAACTGAACCCGTTTCCGTTTCCACGGCTCGTTTCCAAAATTTCCGCCATTGATTTACATAGTATAACTGAATGGTGTTGAATTGATATCTAGCTTTCATCATATAATGCATCATACTATAGTCAATATAGTTACTATCTTATATCTTTGTAAAGAATAAAGATTCATACAAGTTTTATGTGTTGAAGGATACACCTTTTTTTAGATAAATAAGGATATATTACATTTGGATTTCCTGTATTGAGAGTGGTGTTAGGTTAAGATATAATGTGATTCAAGAAATGATATCACATTTCCTATCACAAACGCCATCCATTGTCATTTTTTGGCATAGATGAATATGTTTTGTTTTGCGCATGAACTTAAACTTCTTCGAATTGGTTTTAAAGCTAGAAATGGTCAACATACCTTGAAATGACAATTTTATAATTGGAAGCGGGATCCCTTATCTCAATAACTCCGGTTTTAACATGACTTCATTCATTTGCAATAGAAAAATTCAGCTGTATTAAGTGTTCAAGTTGGAAGGTACACTGAAAGAATGAAAGTGCTGGTGAGCTATTTCACTTTTGGTATTCTCGCTGTTAATTGTGATCAATACAATAGAAAAGAGAGCACACGAATTGGTATGTTTGCAATTACCCCTACAGTGAACTATGCGGACTTTACCTTAAAATGAGAACTTCTTTGTTATAGATTTTTACGAGAGAAAGTAATATTTAACGATTGCACGGTCAGACAATGCTAAACTTCCAAGGATACTTTCCATATAGATAAAAAAGAAAACAAGAAGAAAAAATGAAAACTGACAGTTAATACTCATTTTCAAAATTATTCCGGAGTATCTGTAACTGTGCAGCGCATCTACCGCTCCGGAATAACTTTAAAAAAAACTTATGCATAGCCTTACGCCGTTAAACTGCATCAAAAAGAAAATGCTTGCTTCATACGAGTTAGTCTAGATTGACAAATATTATTATAAGTAGCCATAGGAAACTGTTAAATCACGCTGTGGTATTTTGGATTTATTATTTAATAAATGGGATAAAGAAATATAAAAGTTTTTTAAAGCCACCGTGCCCTACACAACGCTGAAAGATAGGGACAAGGCAATTACGAGAAAGAACTTCTGAAATGTTAATTCCTTGCAAAGAGTAAAGTCATTCACAATCTAATATAGACTCTTAACTAAATCTAAATATCTGAATCTGAAATCAAATCACTGTACGTATATCCATTCTTTTTCGTTAATGACTAATGTCTTTCGCAAGAAAAATATTTAGGAGAAGGCAGCGTTTGTGAAACAATTTAACAACATGTGAGAACGGGAGCATGCCCCTCGTTCTAAGGAAATGATTAAAAATAGTGAGGAAATCGTATTAAATTGTACAGAACCAAACGTGATATTGTAAGTGAGGATTTGTTGGCATCCGAGGAAGAAATAAGTTTTTAGAACCCTGGATAAGGTTTTAAGGCCTCTTTAGCAAGACCCTATAAACGAAATGATTAATATAAGTTACAATCATAAAATGTGTAATAAGCTGATACAATAAAGCAATTTGTTATTTCCTATATCAAAATACTTTAAAATTAGTTTCATGCAATTTCAGAACAGACTTGTTTGTAGTTTTTCTACTTTCCCCCCTAAAACCTCAGAAACGTTTTCATTTGCAATAATGCATATTGGGGGGATTTATATCTTCAGATTATCTCTTATTTCCCTTTATGTACTAACATTAAAATGCATTAAAAGTGCGATTGTGTTGGGGTAAAAGACGTAAAGGGTCACATGACTTTTAATATCATCTTGCATAATGTGAGATTGGTATTGTTCAATACATTCCATGATGTAGCACTGAATGCAATCAACAGTACTTTGTTGTTTTGTATCAGGTTGTTCTTTGCTTTTGTTTTAGCAAACTTTAATTAACTCATCGATTGATTGAATGGCGAATACACAAACAGGCTATTAACGTGGTACGTGCTGGACTTGTAAGGGCTTCCATGAAAGATTGAGTCTATCAAAGACGTCTCGGTTTGTTTCCAACTTTCCGCTTTATAGTGATTACAACGTACTAATATTTAATTAAAAGATTGTTGGACGACGGTCTGAGTGCAACATTAATGATACTTCACGAAGACGTATACCTTTTGTTATGACAGAACAGAACTGTGGCCAAGCATTTATATCCTATAGGGTAAGATAAACAGATGAAACAGTATATCACAAATGTCATAAAATGTTATCCTAGATAAAAAGATATTCATTAAAGTTTTTCAATGTTTCATTGCAATGTTTATATTGTAAAAGCGATTCTAATGCACTGATGTAAATGTACGATAGTGGCGAATCAGCCCGTCGTAAATACCCGGTAACCTTAGGCTAATCATAATGGCTATTTTTCACACAAAACAGGCATACTAGAGTTAAATTTAGGATAAAGAGAAACCAATCCGGAACTTCGTGCTGCAACCTTTGTCGAAATGTCGTGTACTGTCTGCGTACAACCAAAAACAACAACGCTAAACTTTACCTTGGCCACCAAAAAGAGCTCTAAGACACTTAGTACAATTAATAAATGGATATACGCCAGTTATGATTAAAGGTGCATGTCGTGATTCTAACGCCTTCTGTTTTATTTAAAGGGCCATTGTCCGATCTCTAATACTTCGCCCCAGAACCAGATTTTACCGGAAGTGGTCAAAAGTTGGTATTGAAGAAAACATGTTTTTCTCATTTACCCTGTGAAATCTAAAGCTAAAGTGTTGTTGGTTTGGATGAATGAGTTGTAAAATTGTGCTCAATTTTGGTAAACCAATATTAATTTTACACAGTACTCTATGGTGCTTCCAAAATCACGTTTTGCTCTCACATCAGGACGGGTGAAATCTCGGCGCGAAACTTGACAGATGGGGTTTTGGGTGAAAGACCATTTATTGAGAGATGAAAACTTTATATACTTTAAAGGAACACCAATGTCATGAAAACAATATCACACATAATGAAATACCCCTTAAAATCACTTCCACAAATTTGAAACAATGGAGAGTACATTCTGTAAAAGGTAAAAACAGCAAGCCATTTTAGTAGGTTGTGTGGCAAGTTTGTGGCAATTCCCATATCATGTGAAATCAGAAAAAAATAATTGATTTATTTCTTCATTTATTCTAAACTTATATTCTTATGAATACAATCTCCATCCAGTATGGCAAAACCACACTGCAAAAGCAAGATCAAATATACACCAATTGATTTGACATATAGAATTATCAAAATAACTTTGATAAACATCTCAAATTAACTCGTATGGCAAAGTCTGCATAAAGAATGATTGAGCGGATCTAAAAGACTCCCTGTATTCAAAGATATATTTTAGCAGTGACCGAAAATTCAATGCACCCGAAAACACTGGCACTTACGGTATAAGAGAGAAAAGGCATGTTACTCATTTGGATCAATATCATGTTCATTTGATGGCCACTTTTAATAGAGCTACCATACAAAACTCAATTGTTCGACACTATTGACATTTGAAGCAATGGTTGAAGTATATATAATCAGGCTTTAATTGCGTTGCGTGGCAGTAGTTGATTTCAGTAAGGGTCTGAAATATTTTTTCATGCCATTGTGTCCCCTTACATCGGGCCATCCCCCTTTAAATTCGAAGCAAACATACTTTTATTTTTTAGCCTGACCTATAATCGTTAAATATATTCTGTTTTTTTTTTATTACGGACAGAAAATACACATTTGCAAGGCTATGGATCATGAAATGTCCCCTTAAGTGTTAAATGATTGGAAAATCTAGGCCTGTCATGACAATTTCTAAATATGTGACTGACAGCCATTTTCATTTTATGAGTTCAATTTTTAAGATATCAAATGAAACTAGAAAATAAATTGATCTCTTCTATTTATTTAAACTTATATAATCTATTAATACAATCTCCATTTTGCCACACAATGCAATGACTTGACATAATAAAATTATCAAAATAACTCGTAATTACTAATACCTCAACCTTGTTGTGGCAATCTGCATAAAGCATGATTTCTGCATTTATCTAAATCTGTTGTTAGATGGAGTGACTCATTTTAGTTCCACTTTGAAAGCAAAATTCATACATGGGGAACTGTTAGCTGACACGCATGTAAGGATGCCTTCTGCAAAAGGTACATTCGTTTGTTTTATAGGTTCCTACCATTACGTAAAAACTAAAACAAAATTAGGATCAGTCCCACATTCCATAAAATTAATTTGTAATGTAATAATTCAAAAGTTACCAGACATCACCATTACCATGTTGGGTCGCTTTAGGTTCCAAGAATGTAGAAAGTTATTTCTTCTTAAGCAAGACTTGGGATGATACCTTCATTAACATTCGAATAACTCCCAGGCAGTATTTTCTCAATTTTGATAGTCATTTTCTAGGAGCGGCGCTCCCTACTTCCAAACTTTCTGTACCTCTGTTTTGTCGTTTCGTTTAAAGTAAGCTCCTTGGCCAGACAGCAAAAGGGTTAAAATTCCCAAACGGTTCAACGGGAAGACTGCGAAATGCATGTGTAAATAGGCGTGGGACGATATTTGAGCACAGGTTATTTCAACAAATATTACAAATTTGTCACCTCATGCAAACCCATAACGATTGAATCAAAAGAGTTTGTTTCCGTTAGATTCTCAGAGTTTCCGTTAATGATGTGCCTTCTTAGATTCACATATTGAAATAATGCTGTGTTGATTCGCCGTATTTAGTACCTTTCAACACGCATCGCAAATACTTTAAGGCATCCTATTAATGATGATGGACTAATATCACTAGATATCTGTGGGGTGAAAAGATGGGCGAGGGTGTAGAGGCCACTCACACTTAATAAAATTCACCAATCAAGAGTTGTTTCAGTAAATAAAGTGTCAGGGCTGAACAAGGAATATTATGTAGATATGTTCTAATATTACCTTGTAGCTTTGTGCGTATACTGGAATCATGAAGATAAAAAAGTACAGTGACCTTGTACTCGGTGTCACATTAGTCATTTGCCACTTTGTTTTGGAAAAGGAGGCACGTTTGCAAGTTAGTGTAAGGGGTTCTAGAAGGGTTGTAGAAAATATATTAACTTCATCTGTTTATTTTTCTTTTCCGTAGATATTTCACAGATTTTTCTCAGCCAGTCCTATGTGTATGTCCACACCGTTTCCTCCTTTGGTCAACTTGAACCGGTCTATTCTTTTTTTTCTCTGTCCACTTTTTCTCGGCCTTCTTTGCAAAAACTATTAATTTCGTTGGTGCCTTATATTTTGGCTTGCTTTTTCTTGTAGATTAAGAAATATTTGCAGCCATTTGCATTCCAAATGTAGATATTCCTTATTATCTCAATACTTTTAAATATTGGAAATATGGCTTTAAAAGCCATTAGAGAGTTTGTTAATGACTCATGACATCTGTTTGTTAATATGCGATACTTGTTAATTGATGATGATGATGAGATATGATGAATGTTTGTTCTTGTTATGTTTATTTACCTAAGTAATATTTTATATCATCCCCTACTTGTGGTCATGAAAAAAATTGTAATATTGAGTTTTATTTTACTTTATAGGTTTACAGGGCCCACCAATATCTATAAGCCCTTTAGAGTTGTCCATTACTGTCTAGCATAATCAGATTCCCTCAGAATCTCAATTTTAGCACGGTTGCAATTTCTACTTTATGTATTATTAATCATACTGTATAATTCATTTCTGTCAAGTACGATAATTTCTGCTGAATAATAAATTGAATTGAAATTGAAATTTGAATTGATATGATGAATATGGCTTTCAAATAAAATATTTTATCGCATTTCATTACTAAATTATATTTATCTTTATATGTTCACCCATTTGTCTTGATTACCTTAAAATTCCTCAAGACTTTTTATGATATTTAGGGAAATTAATGACAAAGCTCAATAAATCTTCTGACTTTGAAAAACGAAATTTAGGGAAATGCATGACAAAGCTCAGAAAATCCTCTGACTTTGAAAAACGAAAGGGCTCGATTCTAACAAACAAACCGACGTATGTCAAACTTTGCGACATTGTATGCATTACAATGAAAGCACAGTACTTAATCTAATAAGAGTAGATCTCTAAAGGGCGTATATCAAATGATGAACAGAATTTGATACTTGTATCGGAACTCAGTATGTGGCGCGGGGTAAAAAGAACCGTGACCAAAATTCTTCCGCAATAAGAAGGGGAAATCCTATTGCGATCATGAACTTGTCACCCTGAGGAAAAAACCGCTTATAACTTCTTGACGCGACCCTAAGATATTTCAAATGATGTTGCTGTGAATTTAAAGACTATTAATAAATTTCTGCTCAATAAATGTTACTAGATTTTAGATAAAGATAACAGTAATTCACTGTGTCATTTTTTCATGTAAACTTCAATACAGTAGTCTTCAAATATGGCTTACACCTTGTATATCAAGTCACGCACATGGATTATTTCTTTCTAAATTAAGGAACAATAATTTAGGATCGGTTCTATTCACCTAGTCGAGAAAATTATTTCTTAATAATTTAAACCTGATTTCTGAAATTGTTTTTGACATATTTGGATTATCGTATCAACCAATCAACCAGACACCAGCTTCTGTACCTCATATCGCGAAGGAAACTAAAGACATTTGTCACTCTTAACATTTCAAGTTCAATCAAATCGCTGTCTATCGCCTGAATGTAAATAAAATACAAACATGTGGCAGAAGTTCAAATCTAAAGAGACACATGGCCTTAGGAGTGAGAAAGAGCCATGCGTATCGTACAGGTTGTGGTCCGAATGGTCATCAAACACATGCAGGGCTGTCAGCGAGCAATTAAGCCTCTAGGTGGTGTGAAAAATCGTTTGTATTTTTGACAAATTTCAACAAGCCTCGTTTCAAACTGTGTGTAAGCCGAGAATATTGCCTTATTGTATACTACCCGTTGCCAAAATAGCCTGAAACGAACGGATTCCAAAGGTTCGTTTCATGTGTATAAATACAATTGGAAAGTGTTTTGTGATGTAGCAGGATTACAAATTTCATTTTTATTTCATTACATTGATAAAAAGGTCTTATCTTTATTGAATTGGCAAAAGTTTTTAGATCAATACTGTTAATTATGATACATTATTTATATATCGCTTGATCAATAACGCAAAGGTATTAATGAAACCGGAGAATTTTAGTGGATTTAGACGCACTCTTAACCCTACAAACTTCAAAATCTCTGGTGCGTTGTTTCACATTTCACATTTTGTCTCTCCCCCAGCATCGGGATAGATCATAATTCGTAGATTCTATGGATACACTCCGAAAACAGTGTTTAGCGTGTAAACACTATCTAAACATATTCTTGCTATCATTTTTTAAACATGCATCAGAGGCTAAGCGTCATGTTTCAAGTCGATTAAACCCGGTATCCAATTTCTAAAAAGAGTACAGAGAAAATATATATGAAATTAATGCCTTTTGTAACCTCGCACTAACATGTTTATTTTTTTTTTGGCTGAGTAATTGCCCAAACCCAGGTCTATTCTGGGTTAAGCGATATATAGCGCACATACTTAAAATATGTCCCTTTGGTTAATAACAAAATTTGAAAAATAAAAGGTTATCTATATTTTTTTACAGATTTTGTAAAGTATAAATTTTAATTGAATTCGATTTACTGACTTTATAAAAAGCAAACGCAATTATATGACAACAGTGCTATTTTCTCCATTCCAGAGAAGATATTACGTACAGTGGGTCGATTGGTACGGGCGAACTGTTTCAAACCTTTGCACACAGGCGTAACATCAGGTCGGCAGAGTGGCTGAACAAAGCCTGCAATGAAACAAGTCTATATGAGATTAAACCTCAATGTCAATAATAATTATGCTTGAATTTTTGAGAAACTGTTCCTTCAAACAAAATGTAGGCCTAACTATGTAGACAGCAGATATTAGTCCGCCGTACTCATAGTCCGGCTACAACGGTAAAGAATAGGGCCCTCGATTCAGTTGACTCTTCACGCAACATTAGTTTCATGATTTATTGCGTTGTCGTCTATGGAGCCTGGACTGTGGCTCCCGGCGGACTATAACTACTTTCAACCGTTCCCAAAATTATACCTTTATTCTCTAAATATAAAAAATAATAATAAACATTTTCTAGTTCCCTACGTATTGGGAAACGATGTCGCAAGTTTTTGTCATGTTATGTTGAAAAGGACATTACTGCCGAGTTGCTTTCCTCGTATATAACTCTAATGTGGTCAAGAATATCACGTGCGATTGACCCAGCACAAAAACAGTGCAATGAAAGACACCAGAAGAAACTAGATATCTTGTTGTATATTTCATTGAATGCCGATTATCTATGGAATGAGACACGTTTATTCAACGATATGTGGTTGATTGATACCAAAGTGTCGTTTGAAAATTACACAGAAAACTGGTCACTCAGTATTTCAAAGTAGACAAGTCATGTGTGAATTTCTGGCTTTCAAAACTGCGCGCCAATTGGGATGGTAATAAATCGCTTGATTAGGTCTACTGATCTTGGGAAACAAAAATGCCACATACATTTGTGAGTCCACTTTGTACTTCCATTTTGTGGGAGTTCGTCATAGTTATCGCTTGCAATAATGTTCTTTTGGCAAAGGCAACAAATTGCAAGACTTTGAAAGAAATCCATCGGTTTTGACCAAGAAATTTAATGAAAATTGATACAGGTCCTGAAGCACTTTCTAGATTTCTTAAGGCGAAAAGCCATTCTAATATATCTATCCTTCAATATATTTCTAAATGCGTTCCTGTTTAAAAAATAACGTCCAGGAAAATGAAATTTATTATCATTGATAAAAATGTTAAAAGTTCATAATCACCAATGCCGAGCAAAGTCACCAATGCCGAGCAATGTCACCAATGCCGAGCAATGTCACCAATGCGGAACAAAGTCAACAATGCCGAGCAATGTCACCAATGCCGAGCAATGTCACCAATGCCGAATAATGGCGACCTCCATAGATGGCATTTTTAGTTACTGCTATGACAATCTTAGCTTATTGATATTAGATATTATTTCTTTTTGTACTGAAATAGATATTATTTCTTTTTGACGACGAAAACGTCTTTTCAAACATACGTAAATTTGGAGCTAGGGTTAGAGCCACATAGAGATAGATAATAAGAGACTAGAGTGCCAGCGACTGTTTTTACTTTAAGAACTTGCTGGCGGATGGGTTCATTGTGGTACTTTGTTAACCGGACAATTGATATGAAGTGTACCTGAAAAAATACTAATACTACACTTTCTCGATATTCTCGACTAGGGCCTGCAGCCAATTTACTTAAGTTACACATAAACACATTCGCATCATCAGCTTTTCAAATATCAAAGTTGTAACGTAAGTTGTTTTAGCTTTTAGTTTTAGGTTCTATACAATGTCGGTAGGGTGAATCTGCATGGCCGTTCGCTGCTCTTGTCATTTCAAGTCTACCGGAAGTTTAGTTTGACGAGTGTGCTCTTTCAGTACGCAAGAGCAGTGTACACATTCCACTAATTTTTGCATGTACTGAACTTCGACGCCGCAGGGTCGCGACTCTCACTGCAAAGGAGAGGAGAGTGAACGGCCTCGTGTGCAATGTGTGCTTGAGATAATCTTGTTGCACCTTTGCAAGAGTCCTGGGTTTAACAATACTGGAAGTTCAATTGCAATAGGATTATCTCAATAACACAGGACCTTTCACCCTCCTCTTTTAAAACCTTCTCTGATAAAACATTAAACTTCGAATAGGGGAAAACAGGACTGCTGTTAAATAATAGACTTTTGTTTTCAAAATCAGTTAACCGAATCCGATGGAAATTTCTACAGAATGGAACACAATAACGGGCCTAACAATTCCGTGAGAGAAATTATAGATGGCCTTTGGATTTTTCGAATTTTTGCTAAAAAAAAAAAAAAATAGAAAAAAAAAAAAAAAAAAAAAAAAAAAAAAAAAAAAAGAAAAAAAAAAAAAAAAAAAAAGAAAAAAAAAAAAAAAAAAAACAAGACTACCTCCCAGAGGGGCCTTTTTGTTTGGGGCGCTGTTTTATATTTACAACAAAACTTCTAGTACACTCTAGTACCTAGCATTGTGGCACTTTTCTTCAGGGCTGAATCGGAATACTATTGTTAGTCGTATTATAATGTATTCACTATCGATTAATTCAAGATATCAACGGGTCATTTTCCATATATTTTTACATAAGTGTGTCTTAAGAAAACTAATAAACATGTCCCTGTCTCTAACAAATTAAATAAACTGGGACCACCAACAAAATGGTTTCTTTAGGTGTAACACTTTTCATTCAGCGGCAACGGAACCACCCCCACCCCCTTAAGGTAAAACTTCTAAAACTGACAGAACTTCATCAATATATCCTGTTTTGTTCAGAAATTAATATAGATACTTCTTATAATTTTATCTCCTGCCCTCTGTCCACAGCAAGTCGAGAACCAGCCTTTGTATATGCCGTAACAAGCGCTGGTGTGGGTTCAGCCGTTAACTCGTAATGCAGCGAGGGGAATCTCACACGGAATGCACAGGCGATCTGTCCAGACAAGGGATATGATGACAATGGAGGGCACTGGGGTTGTGCTGTAGCGACAACGTTCTTTTGGCGTAACTTTTTGTTTTTGGAAGGAAGTTCTTGGGATGCTGTCATATATCGGAAAGCACCTAAGAACCTATTAAAAAGTCCGAAGTAACAATGAATATTCACAAATTATTACTTAAAAAAATTAAAAAAATTTTGTTTTCATTTTAATGACGATAAACAATGAACTGCATGATATAAGATGTGTACAAATACTTGGTATAGAAGGTAATCTGATCAAAATGGAGCGAAATCTTAAAGGCCCATGGTCCAATTGCTAAAAGTCTCGTCCCTAGAACTCCATATTTTACCAGAAGTGTCAAAATTTTGATATCTCCTTTACCCTAAGAATCTTAGTGCTAAGGGATTTTGGTTGGAAGTTATGAGCAAAAAATGGATCCCATTTCGGTTGACCAATATTGGGGTTTACAAAATAAGGTTTTAAGCTATCTCAACAAAACGGATTGAAATATGGGCGCGAAAATTTGCAGATTGGGTTTTGGGTGGAGCATTCTATTAAGGGGCGAGTCTGTGGTAAATTCAGTGAAAATGGTGCTATCCAGAATACAGAAGCATACATTTTTTGTTTGTAAAGTAAACCCATACAAAGTATATATTTTTCTAGAAAGTATAAATGTCACGGTTGTATAGGTAATATATATTCAATTAGCATATTTATTATGCATATTAGTAGCTCATTATATATGAAAATTAAGCCAAATATTGAAAATGTAACCTCTTGGTCCAGATATTACGAGTTAAAAGTAGTAAATTAGTAATGAAGTAGTAATTTCTTATTTGAGAATCATTTATCATTAATTTAAAAAAATTGTATCCTATAAATTTTCAATCATTGGCTCTGAAATGTTTTTTTTCATGTGCTAAATAGCGCCCCTTAAAAATGAAAACATATTATAATATTTGCCCTTTGAAAACAATAAAATACGTAAGAATTAGCGCATTTTCGGCAATGTCTTTTTGGTTTTTCACTTGATAAAGACACCTGTAATCTGAACCGAAGTCGCATTGTAACCAACAAAAAGTAAAATTAAAAGCTATATATGCATAACTTTATATTGATAAATCACTTGAAGGCATAAGTTCTCTTCACCAGACGCGCCCTTAAGATGAAAACTTTTAAGCTAAGGGAATTATCAAGTACTTGTAGTATGCACACAGAGAAAATAACATACAATTGTAATTTCATTATAATGAACCGCCAAGTTGTTTTTATTGAGCTCTACTAATTTATAATTCCAACTAAATTAGTGAATCGAAAAATTAATTTGACTTTGAAGACCAGCCTCTTTACCGATTTCAGCTCTGACAGTCAGCTCAAATCATTTATCATCCTAATGCATTAGCCAAAAACAGGTCAGCGTTCAGAAAATAAAATTGTACACATTGTCTTTTTCAAAGACCGTTTTCCTCGTCTTTGTTATAGTTTAATTTGTGAATCAAGTTAATCGTGGATAAGCAATATCTTGAAAAATTGTAGGGGTCGATATTACCAAAATTGCCGGAAAATGGCTGACAAAACAAAGTGGTCCATTGGGTCAAATATAGAATTTCTGCCTATCATTGTCCCATAACAACGTCTCTAAAATGCTCAATTAACCAGTTTTTGGCTTTTAAACTGGTATTTGATTGTTAAGCACCACTGGATCTTGAAACTAGACAGTGTGAGGGAAATGACTTTACCGTCATCTAAACCTAAGAAGTTCCAGTCAGGACTATCACCAAATTACTAATTAAGACTTTTTAACTCGAGTGTGCTACTTACCCACAGTGCTTTTACCCTTGAGACATCAAAAATTCTTGCTTGTGTTTCAGAAGTATAACATGCGATAAATCAAATCTATCTAAAGTCACAATGATAATTCTCTGAATCGGGGGCCAAGTTTCAGATTTTTTTTTCGATCGTTGGGATTTTAATAATTCCAAAAATAAAATCGTCCTCCAACGTTAAAAGAGCAGATCACGAATATGGTTATTCTGGTGTGTTTGTATGATTGTAACTGATTCAACGTTGGACCACACATCTTGGAGATTGTCAAAAAGAACCCCTGTGCAGGCATTGACCATAAGGACATTAGGTAGATGATGTACTGTTTAATATTTGTGTCGATAATCCATGAACTTTTCGGCCGTAAAGGGATAAATGTCATAGAAAAAGATTCAGGCATAATGAAGGTCCCCTTACTTGAAATCACTTCCACAAATATGAAAACAATTTGGGTGTTTTACATTTTGTAAAAAAGGAGGATTAACTAATATTATTTCCTTGGCCAAGCTTCCTTCTATTCCACAGACAACACGCCAGTGATGCTGACCTTACTGAAACAGCATTTTATCAAACGTGAAAAGCATGCGGTCATCAGCTCACAGACCATTGCTATGTGTATATGTGCTAATTGTGTCTAATCCCGGCCTATCCCCTTTACTTGCCAGACAATATCTTACTACAAGCCTGACGTACAATTTAATTATTTGAAAATTGTGGTCAAAAACATTGCTATAAAACACTGTAAATTCTGGCAAGGATGTCCAACACCTTGCTTTTTTCCCGTGGCAGAATGATTATGCCGTAACTCTTGCTGTTTTACTGTTTTAACAAAGGGTTTCCCGCCAAATTGTTTTCAAATTGTGGAAGTTATTTCAAAAAATTAAAAAACTGAAAAAAATAAAATAATTTTTTTCTGTGTCTTTGTCCCCTTTTAATAGCTCAACGTAGACTAATAACACATATCTGGTAGTTCCAATCAAAGAGGTTCTATATAGAAGAGAGGCAAACGTTACGTAATCTTCGAAATTCACCGTCTCGCATGTTTTGCCGACCACAAAGAAAACATAGAGTACCAACATAGAAAGCAATGGCATTATTGGCTGCCTCCGCTTCTTCCACAATCCTGGGGGTGCCGTTTTGCATATCCACTAATCAGTAGTGATATACAATTAATGTAATTTTTGTTAGAGGTGGCCAGGTGTAATAAGTGTACCTGGATCATTGTGCTCAGATACTCTTTTTTCCTCAATAATGGCAATGGCGCGCTTAATGAAAAGATGTCTTCATTGAGGCGGTTTATTTAAATCAAGACACTTGTTGTCATTTCATTCGTTGTATGGCCATGGGTAGACAACATTTAAAAAACCACCAATAGCACCACATCCAACAACTGAATTTTGGCGGATTGTTGTATCGAATTGCCATTATGTTTGTATACAAGCCACCCAACCATAATTATTCCGTGATATTCAAAATGTCAAAGCCCAGCACGGACGACTGTTTTGGAATGGGTTTCACCCCCTTGGTTCCATGGCCAAAGAATACAAACTACAATGAAATAATGCGGGCGAGGCTGTAATTTGCTATCGCTCGAAGTGGTTACGTCACTTCTGGTAACTGTATGGAGAGATTTTTGGAATGTATTTTCTGCCATAGTCTTTGTGTGTCGATTATTTTCTTTATTGGGGTTCAGGACAATCATGTAGCGCGAATCCAATCGACCAGTAACAGCAGGATTTGACCAATACTGCTTTCTTTATTTCAGGTTTATTTCACATACTGGTTTACTAAATAGTTAAAAAATTACGATTATTTACCTTTATATCAATTTCCTATTTTGGGCCATAAAATTAATGCAAAATATAGAAAATTCATATTACTTTAAATAATTGAAAAAGATTTGAGCAAAGCACGTACTTTTTGTCTGGATAGTTTTTTTCCACACATAAAAAACTTTAAAAAAAAAGGGCGTTTAGGTGATTGCATAAAAAACCTGTTTAAATAATCACATTAAAAGCTGTTTAAGCAGGTTACCTGTACCTTTTACAACTCTGGTTGTTTAAAACTTTAAAAAACTGTGTGAAGCAATCTTTTAATCACAAGATTTGTTGTGATCTAGGTAACGATTGAGCATCGCGGGAAGAGCAGAAGATGGGACCGAAGGCGAATATTCGTGCACCAATCAAACAGCCCGTTTTACACCTTTCTGCACTTGGGATATTTTTCTTTACACTGGACCAAACTACCTCCTCGAAACGACTGGCGTGGATGGTACTTTAAATATTAGTGGCGTAATCGGTTCGTTTTGTTTAATCACTGTTTGTCCTTAGCATATTTTTCTAATTTTGTATTATGGACCTTTCGTTTGATTTCTCTCTCTCTCTTTCTATCTCGCTCTGTCGCACTAGCTATACTTCACTTTTCTCATGATATTCTTTCCTCCTCGGCTATACTCCCTTTGTCTCGTACTCGCGAAAATTGTGATAACATGAAACTATTGAAAAAATATATTAGGCTGTCAAATTATTCTTTAAGAATTACAAAGAAATTCAACAATAAAATTATAAGGAAAATTATTTTTTAGAGTTTTTTAATTTACAGACTATAGTGGTTTTCCTTCTCCATTCACGTGACAGTATATTCCGATGCAATCATGTGGGAAGTAAACATATCGTCAGAAAAAAATTATACAAACATGAGAATAAGAATTTTTTGGATAATTGTTTGGCTTGAATTTTCCTTCCATTATATTAAATAATTTGATATGCTCTATTTGGCTTATTTTTCATTAAATTAGTTTGGTGAGGCCCAAAAATTTCTTCAATCATAATTTATTTGAAAATGATATAATTACTTATTTTCTTTGCCTCGCAGGTTATTCATTGTATTTTATTTGTACCGGAAGAGATTCAATATGCCATTTAGCATTAGATTGTCTAAATTTAAACGATGCCAAGATTTCTTACAACATAAGGAGCCTTCAACATGAGTCACTTCTTTCCACTCGTCTCGGAAATAGTTTTTGCCTGCGGCTGCAACGGGTGTTCTGTCTAGCTAGGCAAGGGAGGAGTCCACTGTCGCACCACCAGAAATTAGGCAAATCTACCATTACACTCGAGCGTGCCGACTCGGTGAAAATTGAGACTGGACAGCGGACGGGGTTCATATTTCTCCAATGTCTACAACACATATTTCGTGATTTTGGGTCTAAAATAATTCTGGTATCAAGTAGTTGGACGTTACCATTTATGTTTATGATAGTAAGAAACTTTTACGTTCGTCGAAAAAACAAAAAGCACAAAAATCTTTCTTCAGAATTTGCCGTCTTTGGGAGCCCACAGCAGCTCAGAGCAATTACGTAGGGACCACTTCTTCTTAGTTTTGGTACATCAATAGTGAAAAATTGGGGTGAGCAAGACCTAAAATCCGATAGTCATCAAAATTCATTGGGTTAAATTACCGTATTCCCCCTGATTTACGCAGTCTCGCGAGCTTGTAATAGGGTTAAATCAAGCGAAGTATGCTTTTTATCGAATTACGCAATGTTAAAGTTCGATTAAAGTAGGCAACAGGCGGCCTCTCGATTAAAACACCCGTTTAAATCAGTAGAAAACAAAACGGTGGAACCAACATGTTCAGTGAAGCATGAATCTTATAGGCCTTATCTCGGATCAAAATGGCACTTGCGCCAAAAATTGATGGTCGGTTATAGGACTCAGGTCTCATAACATGTAAAGGTGGCGCTTGTTAAGACGTGGCGTTAGAGGCCAACAAAATACAGCACTTGGACATTCAAGTTGACATTGCTTGTCAGTTTGGTGACGTTTCGCAGAATCTAGGTGAACAGCTGTGAACTTTGGCCTAGTTTTTTGGCTCGAATTTCTCAATAATCTATGATAAATGCTAAAAAATTAGTGTACAGAAACCCATGGGAAATGCACCAGGAAATCAAACTTAGGATCAACTTCCCATGCTTGGGTCTTATCGTGCGGGTTATCGCGACAACCAGTTCATTGCATCTGGGGACTTTAGTTTTTGAACGATGAATTTTGTTGGCCCTCATGGGCTGACATCATCGAGTGCGAAGCATCAAGGGAGATGTGTGGGAGTGCGCGGAAGCTTTTCTAAACTTGTTTTAAAACACAAACAAACTGTATTGTTATTACCTTTATTTCAAATATTGAGAGTGCGTCACGGATTGATCTTCCACCAAAGGAGGCTCATCTCCTCTGGGCCTCTATGACAAATGTTTATTTTGAAATTTCTTGATAAATGTGCTCATTTTTCGACTTCAACTGTTCTGAAGAGTAGCCCAATTACCATATAATCCCACATTAGCGCATAGCTTTTACCCCTCGTCTTACCAAGCCTTTTTTTGTACACGGTTTACCAACTACGGGGGGGGGGGTGGTTACCACCTCCCCCCTCGAGAATTTTATAAGCACCCGATGCTTATGATTTTGATAACCAATGGTGCTATGGTCCTCCTCTTTCCAATTGATACCAATATAAAGTACCAACATACCTAGTATGGCGTCACAATTCGTCATCAAGTCCGCGAGTCGGCAAAATGGCATTTTCGACCGAAAATGGCAAAAAATCCAATTTTGCGCTAAAAATCGCAGGAATACGGATTGTCATGCGGTTTTCAGCTCTAAATGATGGCATTTTGGCTAGTTTTACATAACATAGAGTTTTAGAGCCCTACTGGAATACATATGTTCAAAAAATTCACCATAAAGATCCTTGGGTGGGACAGCACCCCACCCACCCCACCCGGGACTGGACGGCATGCCTAAACCACGGTGAAGTGCTACCTTCAACATTTTTTTCGCTAAAATGACCGGAAAAGGAGGAAAGAAAGCGATTTACCTAGAAGCTTTTTACGAAAGTTTTAGCATTTAGCGCACCGGCGCAAAGTTCACTAGGGTTGGTGGTAACCACCCCCCCCTTTGGTAAGACGAGGGTTAAATAAAAACAAAAACACAACAACACCAATCCAGAAATATTGGAGTCGTTTTGATGTAGACGTTTTAGCCTTACTTAAATGTCAGTAACCTATTCTATGACTGTTCAATTCTGCGGTTAAACCTGTACACTTCAATGTCATTGATCCAACATTGGGCTCCCATAGTTAATCAATAAACCAAACATTATCCGTAAGCAAGTGAACACACAGTCGGTCGTCACCATGAACATGTCACGCCGTTTAGAGCTGACTTACCTGACCGCCGCCCTACCAGCTTTCCTTGTGCGTTTCCGTAACAGTGATACAAGACGTTTTAGAGGATGCCTGTGACACGATGCGGATTAAAAACAGAATAGAATTACAGTATGACTGTATACTATGCAACCAGTCTGACTTGAAATTGTTCACGGGACATCATATTCTTTCCTCTCTCTATACTCCCTTTGTCTCGTACTCTCGAAATGGATAACAATCGAACTATTGAAAAATATTTGGCTGTCAAATTATTCCTTTAAATGTAAACAGAAATTCAAGCCAATAAAATTATAATGAAAATTATTTTTTAGAGATTTTGTAATTTACAGACTATGAGTGGTTTCCTTCCCATTCACTTTAGCAGTTATTCCTATGGCAATCCTGTGTGAAGTAAACATATATCGTCAGAAAAAAATTATACAAACTGAGAATAAAATTTTTTGATAAATTGTTTGGCTTGAATTTTCCTTTTCCATTATATTAAATAATTGATAGCTCTATTTTGGCATTATTTTCAATTGACATTAGTTTTTTTAGCCCAAAAATTTCTTTCATCATAAAATTTGAAATGCATAAATAAGTATGTTCTTTGCCTCTGCAGTGTTTCATTTTTAATGTTTACCGAGAAAGATTTCACATGCATTTAGCATTATATGGGTATAAATAATAAACGATGCAAAGATTCTTACAACATAACGATCCTCTAACAATGAAGTCACTTTCCATGTTTCGTTTTTTCGATATATGTTTTGCCTCGGCTGCAAACGGTGTTCTCGTCTAGTCTATGCAAGGGGCGAGTCCACTTTCGCCCCCCATAACTTAGGCAATCTACCATTACACCTCGAGGCGTGTCCTGACCGTGAAAAGTGAGATTGACACGACGGCCGGGGTTTCATATTTTCCAATTCTACAACACATATTTTCGTTGATTTGGGTTTCATCATTCTGAGAATCAAACTTTGTGGACGATTACATTTTTATGTTTATGATAGTATACTTTACGTCTCGAAAAAACAAAAAGCAACAAAAAATCTTTCTTTCAGCAATGTTGCCGTCTTTGGGAGCCACACAGCAGCTCAGACATTTAACGTAGACCACTTCTTCTTAGTTTGGTACATCAATAGTGAAATTGAGTGTGATTCAATATCCAAAATCCGATAGTCAATCAAAATTCCATTGGATAAATTCACCTTATTCCCTCTGATGTTACGCAGTTTCGCGTACTTGTAATCGGGTACATCAGCGAATATGCTTTTTTATCTCGAATTACGCAATGTTAAGTTCGTAAAGTGCAACAGCCCCCGGCCTCTCGATAAACCCCGTTTAAATCAGTAGAACAACAAACGGTGGAAACTGCCACATGTTCATGAAGCATGAATCTCATAGCATTATCTTCTGATCAAATGGCACCTTGCGCCACAAATTTGATGGTCTGTTTGTAGGACTCATTTTCTCTCTATTAACATGTGAAAGGGGGCAGCTTGTTAAGACGTGGCGCTTAGAGGCACAAATACAGCCTTGACATCATTTGACATTGCTTGTCAGTGGTGACGTTTCGCAAATGCTATGTGCCAGTGTGAACTTTTGGCCTAGTTTTTTTTGGCTCGAATTTACTCAAATCTATGATAAATGCCGTAAAAAATTATGTACAGAACCCATGGGAAATGCACCCAGAATCAAAATTAGGATCAACTTCCCATTCTTGGGTCTTATACGTTGCGGTAATCCGCGACAAACCAGCATTTGCATCTGGGGACTTAGTTTTTTGAACAGCTAGTTTTGTTTGGCCCAGGTTCATGGGCTGACATCATCGGGTGGCGAAGCTCAAGGGGAGATGTTGTGGACTGCAGCGGAAAGCTTTTTCTCTAATACTTTTTAAACACAAACAACAACGTAAATTTTTAATTACCTTTATCTTCAAATTATTGATATGGTCTACGTTATTTTGATCCTTCCAACCAAAGAGGCTCATCCTCCTCTGGGCTCTATGCAATGTTTATTTGACGCATTTCTATGATTCTAAATGTGCTCATTTTCGCTCTTCAACTGTTCTGACAAGAGTACCCAATTCCCAATATAAATCCCACATTAGCGTCAACAGCTTTACCCTCGTCTTACCAAGCCCTTTTTTTTAACACGGGTTTACCAACTACGGGGGGGGGGGGGGTGGTTACCACCTCCCCCCTCGAGAATTTGTTATAAAGCACCCGAGCTTATGATTTTTGATACCAATGGATAGCTATGGTCCTTCCTCTTTCCATTGATACCCAAATAAGTACCACATACCTAGTATGGCGTCCCACAATACGTCATCAAGTCCCCTCGAGTCTGCACAATTGGTCATTTTCGACCGAGAAATAGGCAAAAATCCAATTTTGCGCTAAAAATCGCAGATAGCGGATTTCATGCGGTTTTCCAGCTCTAAATGTGGCATTTGCTAGTTTAACATAAACAAGAGTTTTAGATCCATACTGTGCATAATATGTTCAAAAATTCACGCATAAATATCCTTGGTGGAAGCACCCCCCCCCCCCCCCCACCCTTCGACTTTGACGGCATGCCCTAACCCCGGGTGAAGTCTAACTTCACATTTTGTTTTTTCGCTAAAATGACGGAAAGGAGAAAAAACGATTACCTAGAAGCTTTTTACGAAAGTTTTTGCATTAGCGCACCGGAGCAAAGTTTCACTAGGGGTGGTGGTAACACCCCCCCCCCCTTGGTAGACGAGGGTTAAAAAACAAAAACACAACAACACCAATCCATACATCTTGGAGTCCCTTTTTTGATGTAGACTTTTAGCTTAACTTAAATGTCAGTAACCTAGTCTATGACTGTTCATATCCTGCGGTTAAACTCTGTACCACTTAAATGTCATTTGTCACCATTGGGCTCCCATAGCTTAAATATACACAAACATTACCGTAAGCAAGTGAACACCACATGTCTGTAAGTCACCATTGAACATTTCCCGGCCGTTTTATAGCTGACTTACCTGACCGCGCCCTACCCAGCTTTCCTTGTGCGTTTTTTCCGTAAACATGAAAAATACAAGCAAGTTTTTAGACGGATGCCTTGTGACCTATGCGATTAAAACATCATAGAATATACAGTTACTGACTGTATATTATGCAACCAGTCCGACTTGAAATTGTTCACTGCACATGCCTTAATCTTCAAAATAGAGTTATTGCAATTGTTCGTACTATCATGTGAGACCCGCGCACATCCGCCACACACTGCCATCTTTACACAGATAGAGAAAGACTCAGTTGAAACCTTTAATACAATAATATATATACATTGTTCTTCAATTTTGATATCCCACTTGTGGTACGACACCCGACATTTACAATTTGATGCCTTGTATATCACTACTATGACAAGAGTTGCATTTTTAAAGAGTTTGGACATGTAGTATGACTACGAACCCTTGTCATATATTCATAATAAACAACAACGTTTTTTATTTAGTGATTAATCCCACCTTAACATCTCAAAAAACAAAGCGCTGTTGCCAATGATTATTACGACGCTCGCATTCAGGAATTTGTCCACAAGCATTTAGCTTCATATCCGGCTCAAGGCATGCCTTACAACGCACATGCTTATCATAATTAGATTGCAATATTCCCCATAACAGCTCCCCATATTTGGCTTTGGTCGACGAGGCAATTGAGATAGTGTTTGCCCAGGACACAAACCCGTTGACCACACGGGGCTCGAACTCGCGATTTTAACGGTCTAATGATCGCTAGTCCTGCGCTTTTTCCACTGACCACACTGCTCCCATCGTAGCTGCTTTTTCTTGCCCCCACCTCCTGTAAAAAGGATACGCAGGGTTGCTTTAACTTTTTGTCAAAAAGATTAGAACACATCTACTTTAATGGAGAAACGCTTTCTTAACCCCCTGCTGTTTGGTTACATAAATAAATTTGACAATCTTATTTGTTGTTATAAAACCATTTCATACGCCAGGGCCGTGCCAACAGGGGGCGTGGAACCCCCCCCCCCCCCATTCAGAATTCTGTCGGCAAAATGTTTACTTAAGTAAATAAGTTAGGTGGATTATTGAATGCAGTAACATTTTTTGTTTCTGATATTTTATACTTCCCATTGCTAACTATTGCAGAATTCAAACACAGTATAGTTGAACAATTTTGTAATGATATTGTCTCCCCCTCCCTCACTCCATAGATTTTGAACCGATTTTGAACCGACGGTAGAAAATAGGTTGCCGGCAAAACTGTTCTTTTGCCTACACAATTTTTAAAAACATTTCCCGCTCGCCTGCGCTCAGCAAGTAAACTTTCATTTATCGGCCATTTTTTGAAATTGTTGGAAATGGATGTTTTTGCAGCAACACGACTTAGACCCCTAATTAATGGACGGGGAATGGCGACCTGTTCCTACGGGAAAGATCGTCCTGTTTAACATTTAATTTGGCTGCTTTCTGTCGGGTTAATTACAAGGCAAATAAGAAAAACTGGATTCTGTGGGTTTGCATACGCACAAATGTCTTGGTAATTTTTTTATAGCTGTCACTAAGTACACCAATATGAATAACGAAAAGTGGGCACCCGAAGCCTCCTACAGAAGGACTTGCAATTAAAAATGACCGATTTTACATAAGAACAGGGTTCCACCCGTAATTGATTAAGTTAGAGGCAGACAGCTCGAATTATCGTCAATGGTTCTGGACACGTCACCCATGGGACTGTCAAATTTGGAATTGATGCCACGTCAGAACGATGAAAAATTGATGTTAATTTTCCCTTTTTCTCCTTATTGCTTGTTTCTGGTCATGTAACCCGTTCAAAAGGGCAATTTTACAGATGTGGATGTTTATATGTTTTAAATCAGTCCATCGCTTCACCACATCCCATTCTCCACCATTTGTTCAAACTGTTTTCATTTAACTCCATAAATATTTAAATGATACATCGCAAAAACAATTAAATTCAAACTTGAAAAAAAGTTGAAATCGATCACTTACTTCAAGTAAAACCTTTTCTGATAAAAAGAGGGAAACAAAAAGTAAAACAACGAATTTGTTGAATCTCACATTAATTCTTATATAACGGGTAGCTTGCTAGAACTTCGGAATGATGTTTCAGTTTCTTTATTTGAGGAGATTAGGTAAGGCCACCAATTAATAATTAGTGTTCGGACAAGTATGGTCCCAGGTCTGCACTGTGGATTTCAAGGTGACCGTCAATTTTGCTTACTTGTGTAACTACCATCTTAATTCCAAAGCACATAAACACTATAGGGTTTCTGGCCGGTGCCTCGCACTTTCTCACATTTCCGAAGAATTGTAAACAGGAGGTTAGCCATGATGATGTCCCAGAGTTTAAAAATCTTAATTTTTTTTTCTTAGGAAATCCATGAAAAGCAGAGACGATGTTAAGCAACGCACTTAGTGTAATTGGGGGAGTCCTATGACAAAAATGTCATTACGTAGAATATCCATCTTGATCATCAGGCATAAAAAAAATTGGGGGCCGGCCTGGTCGATAGGGTCGTTATTTTATTTGCTACTAAAACGATCTTGAAGTCGATTAAAATTTTCCATAGTAGCAAACACTGATCTCTATGCAATACATGAATTGGGTAACATAGGTTTCGGTACTTGAAGGCATTGACGGCCATTATTGGTAACCCAAATAGCCCAAGAAGGAGGTTAAGAAGACAGTCATATTACACATACGTGTTTCCCATTGCAGAACAAGCTAATTCAGTAGCTCAATGTATTCTGGACATAGGTCCCATGATGTATTTGAAGTTGCGCGATATGGGGTTGGCGTCCCTAAACGGGCACCCGAGATACAGCTTCTGTTAAACAGGTGTATCTGGAATTTTATTTGTGTTTGGGTATACCAAATGTCCACCGGTTGCTTCAACTCTCTAATAATCCAGGTTACTGTTTTGTAACCAATCCATTGTATAGAGATCAGTGAGTATAACAATGCCGTCAGTTGAATAAGTTTCCATGATTTTCGTTTTGTCACCCAATCACGAATAATCGACTACAACTATCGCACGGTAAGCTAAGTCAAAGTTGCAGAATTTTCTGACCTTCAAATTTTTGTTGCCATGCGTTGGTGTTAGTTTTTACTCTAAACTTTGCTGCCCTTGCTAAACTTAAAAACACTTATCTATGTTTTGCTTAGAGGGTATCTTACATTTTCATTGAGTGTAAATGTATTTACTCGCGAGTTTTCTAAACCTTAGGGCTGTGCAATTAAATTGATAAGTAGTAGTTTCTAATTTCGCACATAGGTTAGGGTTTGTAAATCTTCATTGTGACCCTATATATTGATAATAAATCTCACTATAAAATAAAGTAAATAATTTCATAGCTTTTGTAATTCAAAATGGAGAATTGTGAATCTAAAGTGAATTGCTTGCCTAAATTTCCGGAATTAAGAACAGATACTATTGATCATGCTTAGTCATTCATAGACTTATTGCAAGTCTTTTCCCATGAGCAGAAGAATAAGTAATGATTTTCTTTCTAAACATGTGTTAGACAGAAGCAATAACAACACCTTTTTTTTACAAATTCAGCATGATTTAAAAAAAACGACCTCCTCATTTTCCGATTTTCTGGGTTGGGCGGAAAAACTTACGATAGATACTTTTAAGGCCTCATTGCTATCTTCTATAGACACATGTTCCTGCTTGTCCCACTTTTAGTGTCAAGTTATCGATTAACGAGGAGCAGAGTGACTGTTTTAATATAATAAAGAAACAGTTGTTTATCTGAAGTTCATCCATTTTCCTGTGATTTCCAAATAAATACCATTGGCAAGTCGATGGCCAGGCCAGACACAAGGTGGAGACTTTCCGGAAAGAAACCAAATGCGTTCGTGGCGTTAGATGACACATGCTTGCACACACTAAAGCAAACTTAATAAAGGCAGATTGACTTGCACTTGTTTTTTCATAAACAGCACTACAAGTGAGTAAAATCCGCGTCAATCACCGTTCTTGAAATCCAGGTGCAGCATTCTATCTGGTTCACAAACGCAATGGGCGAAAAAAGATTGTCATTTGAAGCTATGATTGACAGATGATAGACTCACGGGAGAGATGATGTCCCTCAAAGGAAGGGTATGAGGCTAGTGTAGCTGTCATGATTTCTGAAGGGTGAGGTTATGTCGCCAACATCATGCTGACATTGCTTCGGCATCTTGGTAAGTTAATGCAATACCGTGTATTAATTCCATGTTTATCTTGTTTGTCACGAAAATCACGAAAGTCCACAGTTTTGACATTCATCTACAGATACACCCATTGTATTGTGAAACTCGCAAGTACCGCTGCAATAGGAGAAAAGCATAGCAGTCACAATTTTAAATCTTCATTTATTCAATTATATGGTCCTTTCACGAAGACAGGTTATGTTGAATAAACTTTTGTTTGTCCTCCAGATCATCCAAGCTGCGGCGAAATACAATCCTAGCACCTGTTCACCCGAAATTTCAGGTTATTTTATCAGGTGATTTCTTTTTATTTGATCATTCAGGGTTTTCTGTCAAGACGGTTCTGCCAAGTTGACCTATTGACCTGCTATCTAGCGTCCTATCGTAGCATTTCAAATCCAAAGTCAAGAGACTCATACATAAAACCAATCAAAGGGGTGCCGGTCATCCCCGCCATGGGATCTGGACTTTGTTGCATCACAACATATTGTGGTCCATGGGTACAAGTTGACTTTACAGAATCGCTTACTGGATAAACTGATGCATTCAGTTTCTACAAATGGTCAGGGGGTTGGGGGGGGGGGGGGGGGGGGGGTGTTAATGATAGAAGGACTTGCTAAATCCGCCTTTGGTGCTAATCTCTTATACAATTTGGCCCAATTTTTAATGGCAAAATAAAAACTTAAGTTGTGGTACGTGTGGCATTGATATAATAAGAATGCTTATTTCTTTCTCACATTACTGTGGTGGTGTCAAAGGTAGTTATGTTCAATAATCACATTTAATGAAATATTTGCTTGTGTTTTCATCCTGATACTCAAATGAACCCAATCTATCTTAGATGTGAACGATGCATTTTATGTCACATTTATTACTAGTTACTTACTAACATTGTAATTATACCATAACTTTTCTACTGTGGCCATAAAATATTTCCTCTTACCTCTCACGTGAATGGACAGACCTAAACCTTTTAATGAGGTCTCACTTATTTTGAAATCTACTATAGTATAGGTTACATTATTTTAGGTCCTCAAGTTTACATGCAACTTTGTTTCAGCCAACTGGCAACTAGTATTGTATAGGGCGATTTCTCGGGAGGTCTTATAGGTAATGTGCCAGATCGCATCCACAACAACTAAGCATGCAGAAAATTCCAAATGAGTCACCTGCAAATTTATGAATTTCAGGTGAACCAGGTGCATTATTGTGGTTCCTTCGCACGCGTATTCTGAATCTGCGGCAAACAAAGTCCATTCATATAATTTTCCTTCCGCGAAAGAACCCTAGAGTTATCGCAATGCCACTGCATACCGTTGGGCATGAACGCCACTTCTGTGCCGACAATACGTACACCTGTCTGTCTCTGAATTCCAGAAATGTTCGAATTGTACAGGTGGCTATTTAAACTCTTAGTATCAGTGGGGGCGGTTTGACATGAAACCAGCAGGCATGACGTAGTATTATATAGTCTACATTATGTGCTTTTAAATTGAGCGCGATGTTCGTGTTCCTAGTTAATTATATCACCTGTACAGAATACAAAAATCCCAACCGTATGTTTTGGGTAACAGCTTGTAAATGTTTCTATTTCTTTATAGAGTGTATGGGCGTCATTTTTTTTCTAATGCACTCTGCTATGGAAGATTTCTTATACCACTAGCAATGGTGTCTGGATGTCATATTACAAATCCTCTTCTTCCGCTCTGTGTGTAACCTCCGACTGATCTCTATACAATGGATGGGAAACCTGGGCTGTCGTAATTGAAGCACTGATTGCCATATTTGGTCCCCATCCAAATGAGCCCAAGCAGGTGGTTTAAGAGCCGGTCATTATACAAAATTGTTCTCATTGAAATTCTCTCCTCTCGCAGATACGGCGACATAACAGACTAACATAATCAAGCTATTTCATTGAGCTCATTGTATTGCGCGTATGGGATGGCAGGTCTCTAACGTGCACCCGGGATCAAACTTCTGTTAACGTTGTCCTCTGAATGGTATGTGTGTCGGTAGACCAAGATGCCCGCCGTTGCTCCATTCATCTAATATACAATTACTGTTGTGTAGCCAATCCTTGTATAGAGATCAGTGGTAACCTCTGATTCAGCTTTCTCAGGCTTAACTGGTGGAAAAAAAGAGGAGATATAGTGTTCTTTCCCCAATTGCATGTATCTTCAATACAATTTTGCACTGGTTTTCACGTGTATTAGTGACAAAAAGGACCTAAATGAACAGAACTCATCCCAATCTTAAATTTTAAGTACTTTTTGTCACTAAAAAACATAGTGGCAACCAGTTCAAACCAATTGTATTGGAAGAATCATTGTGGAAGAATACTATACTCCTCTGGTGGAAAACGATACATCCAGAGTCTATGTACCACACCATAGATATTATAGGTTTTTTGATGCATTCAATCATTCGTGCTTCCTATGAGTAGAAGATGCTGGATAACCGTTCATGTGTTTGGGGAATTCTCACTATGAAAGCGGGACCATCCATTGTGCATTGTGATGGTTCTTCTTCTCTTGCGTATGAGGCAGCAGCTAATATTTTGTATACGCCGAGCGCAGCTCCCTTTTGATTGGTTGGGGCTTGAGAAGTCTATGTCCACCGGTGGATGAAAGGTAGGCACTCCGTTGCGAATGGGTCCGCACCGTGATGGAGAACACATTGTCAGGCGGAGATATTCGCAGCCCCCTCGGTGCAATTGCTGTGTTGAAGCGACCCACTCATGTGCGAATCCGGTTTAAAGTGACCACTTCCTTGCGTGGAAGATTGCTACCAGGTGTAGTCTGTCATAGGTGTAAAAGTAAGTTGTTCTGGTCTTTGAAGTATCTAGCCAAGCAGTATTTCATGTCTGTAAGATGTTGACTGGGGAGCTGAAGAGTTTAGCAGCGGTCGACAGAAAGGTCAGTGAGAGCACAGTCTCTGTCCGCCGAGCTTGTGTGATTCTTTGACAGTGGTTATCAGTTAGTTGCTTGTTGGTCCAGCAGAGCCTTATTTACCACTTTGTTGCGTGTGGTGTTCTCCTCTCCGAAGCACTACTGCAGTTTGCATGCCTGAAACACTGGTAGAAACTCAGGGAGTTTACGGAGGCAACCAAGATGTTCTCAAGGTCCTCGTTGTAATGGTCGTTACAGGTGCTCAAGAAAACAACATACAAGGTGCTGTTGTTGCATAATATTCACCTTATTCCCTCTGATGTTACGCAGTTTCGCGTACTTGTAATCGGGTACATCAGCGAATATGCTTTTTTATCTCGAATTACGCAATGTTAAGTTCGTAAAGTGCAACAGCCCCCGGCCTCTCGATAAACCCCGTTTAAATCAGTAGAACAACAAACGGTGGAAACTGCCACATGTTCATGAAGCATGAATCTCATAGCATTATCTTCTGATCAAATGGCACCTTGCGCCACAAATTTGATGGTCTGTTTGTAGGACTCATTTTCTCTCTATTAACATGTGAAAGGGGGCAGCTTGTTAAGACGTGGCGCTTAGAGGCACAAATACAGCCTTGACATCATTTGACATTGCTTGTCAGTGGTGACGTTTCGCAAATGCTATGTGCCAGTGTGAACTTTTGGCCTAGTTTTTTTTGGCTCGAATTTACTCAAATCTATGATAAATGCCGTAAAAAATTATGTACAGAACCCATGGGAAATGCACCCAGAATCAAAATTAGGATCAACTTCCCATTCTTGGGTCTTATACGTTGCGGTAATCCGCGACAAACCAGCATTTGCATCTGGGGACTTAGTTTTTTGAACAGCTAGTTTTGTTTGGCCCAGGTTCATGGGCTGACATCATCGGGTGGCGAAGCTCAAGGGGAGATGTTGTGGACTGCAGCGGAAAGCTTTTTCTCTAATACTTTTTAAACACAAACAACAACGTAAATTTTTAATTACCTTTATCTTCAAATTATTGATATGGTCTACGTTATTTTGATCCTTCCAACCAAAGAGGCTCATCCTCCTCTGGGCTCTATGCAATGTTTATTTGACGCATTTCTATGATTCTAAATGTGCTCATTTTCGCTCTTCAACTGTTCTGACAAGAGTACCCAATTCCCAATATAAATCCCACATTAGCGTCAACAGCTTTACCCTCGTCTTACCAAGCCCTTTTTTTTAACACGGGTTTACCAACTACGGGGGGGGGGGGGGTGGTTACCACCTCCCCCCTCGAGAATTTGTTATAAAGCACCCGAGCTTATGATTTTTGATACCAATGGATAGCTATGGTCCTTCCTCTTTCCATTGATACCCAAATAAGTACCACATACCTAGTATGGCGTCCCACAATACGTCATCAAGTCCCCTCGAGTCTGCACAATTGGTCATTTTCGACCGAGAAATAGGCAAAAATCCAATTTTGCGCTAAAAATCGCAGATAGCGGATTTCATGCGGTTTTCCAGCTCTAAATGTGGCATTTGCTAGTTTAACATAAACAAGAGTTTTAGATCCATACTGTGCATAATATGTTCAAAAATTCACGCATAAATATCCTTGGTGGAAGCACCCCCCCCCCCCCCCCACCCTTCGACTTTGACGGCATGCCCTAACCCCGGGTGAAGTCTAACTTCACATTTTGTTTTTTCGCTAAAATGACGGAAAGGAGAAAAAACGATTACCTAGAAGCTTTTTACGAAAGTTTTTGCATTAGCGCACCGGAGCAAAGTTTCACTAGGGGTGGTGGTAACACCCCCCCCCCCTTGGTAGACGAGGGTTAAAAAACAAAAACACAACAACACCAATCCATACATCTTGGAGTCCCTTTTTTGATGTAGACTTTTAGCTTAACTTAAATGTCAGTAACCTAGTCTATGACTGTTCATATCCTGCGGTTAAACTCTGTACCACTTAAATGTCATTTGTCACCATTGGGCTCCCATAGCTTAAATATACACAAACATTACCGTAAGCAAGTGAACACCACATGTCTGTAAGTCACCATTGAACATTTCCCGGCCGTTTTATAGCTGACTTACCTGACCGCGCCCTACCCAGCTTTCCTTGTGCGTTTTTTCCGTAAACATGAAAAATACAAGCAAGTTTTTAGACGGATGCCTTGTGACCTATGCGATTAAAACATCATAGAATATACAGTTACTGACTGTATATTATGCAACCAGTCCGACTTGAAATTGTTCACTGCACATGCCTTAATCTTCAAAATAGAGTTATTGCAATTGTTCGTACTATCATGTGAGACCCGCGCACATCCGCCACACACTGCCATCTTTACACAGATAGAGAAAGACTCAGTTGAAACCTTTAATACAATAATATATATACATTGTTCTTCAATTTGGATATCCCACTTGTGGTAAGACACCCTTACTTTTACAATTTGCATTGCACGTGGAATCTACTAATCGTGACAAGAGTTGCGATTTTTAATGAAATGAGTAGTGAGTTAATTGCTACGAAACCCTTTCATATAATAATAATAACAAACACAACCGTTTTTTATTTAGTGATTAATCACGTACGTAAAACGTCTCAAAGCGCTGTGCCAATTATTATTACGGCCGCATTCAGGAAATTGTCACAATCATTTGCTTCATTGCTCAAAGTCATGCCTTACAAGCGCACATGCTTATCAGAATTTAGATTGAAAATTCCCCATAAACCAGCTACCCAGATTTGGCTTGGGTCGACGAGGCAATTGGATTAAGTGTTGCCCAGGGACCCACAAACAAGTTGACCACAGCGGGCTCGAACTCGCGATGTTAACGGTTCCTCCAATGATCGCAGTTCCTGCGCTTTCCCACTAGGACCACAAGTGCTCCCATCGGTAGCTGCTTGTCTTGCCCCACCTACTGTAAACGGATACGCCGGGTCTTGCTTAAACTTTGCTGCAAAAAGTTCATGAAACATCTACTTATGATAAAAAGGCTTTCATTAACCCCTTGCTGTTTGGTACTTAAAAATAATTAACACATCGTATTCTTGTTGTTATAAACCATTTTCTACGCAGGGCCGTGCCAAGAGGGGAGCGGACACCCCCCCCCCAATTTACAGAATTTTGTCGGCAAATGTTGACTTAATGTAAACTAAGATGTAGGTGGATTATTGTAAGAAGTAACATATTTTGTTCTATATTAACTTCCCATGTGCTAATATATGCCGAATTCAACACAGTATAGTTGAACAATTTGGTAATGATATTGTCTCCCCCTCTCGTCCATAGATATAGATTTTTGAACCGACGGTTGGTAGGGAAAATAGTGTGACGGCAAAACTGTTAATTTGCCTAAAAAATTTTTAACATTTCCAGCTCCTGCGCTCGCCAAGTAAATTTTCATTTATCGGCCATTTTTTGAAATGTGTCGGCAATGGAAGTTTTGTCAGCAACACAGACTGAGTACCCTAGATTAAAAATGGCCGCGGGAACGACCCCTGTTCATACGGGAAAATATGCCTGTTTAACATTATTTGGCTGCCTTAATGTCTGGTTAATTAGCAGAGCAAATAAGGAAACAACGAACGGATTGTGGTTTGCATTTTACGCACAAATGTCTTGGTAATTTTATAGCATCACTAAGTACACATATGAATACGAAAAAAGTGGGCACCAGAGGAGAGCTCCTTACAGAAGGACCGTGAATTAAAATGACCGTTTTAATATAGAAAGGTCCTCCACCCTTAAATTGACTAAGTGATAATCCTAGACAAGCTCGGCAGTTCGTCAATTGGTTCTGGACACGTCACCCATGGGAATTGTCAAATTTGGAAATTGAATTGCACGTCAGAACAGATGAAAAAATTGATGTTAATTTTCCCTTTTTCGCTTATTTCTTGTTATGGGTCATGTAACCAGTTCAAAATGGCAATTTTACAAATGTGGAGGTTTATATTTTTAGAATCAGTCCATCTCTCACCACATCCCATTGGCTCCCTTTTTCAAACAGGTTTTCATTTAACCCATAAATATTTATAAATTATACAATCCAATCACAAATTAATTCAACCTTGAAAAAAAGTTGAAATCGATCACTTACTTCAAGTAAAAACCTTTCTGATAAAAAGAAGGGAAAAACACGAAAGAAAACACATGTTTGAAATCTCACATTTAATTCTTATAGAACTGGTAGGACTTTGAGTAGAACTTCGGAATGATTTTCAGTTTCTTTATTTGAGGATATTTAGGTAAGCCAGCAAATTATATATTATGTTCCGGACGTATTTGGTACCAGGTCTGCACTGTGGATTTCAAGGTGGACGTAATTTTTGCTTCCTTGTTACTAACATACTTAATTCAAAGCACATAAACACGATAGGGTGTTCTGCGGTGCCGTCTCACTTCACATTTCCGCAAGATTGTAAAAAGGTTATTCCACAATGATTGATACACAGAGTTTAAAATCTATTTTTTTGCTTTAGGAAGCAATGCAAGCAAGAGACGATTTAAGCAACGCACTTAGTTTAATTAGGGTGGAGTCATCTGACAAAATGTCAATTACTTAGGAGATATCATCAGATCAGCATCAAAAAAAAATTGCCGGCAGGGTCGATAGGTCGTTATTTTATTTGCTACTCAACGATACTTGAGTCGATAAAATTTGTTCCATAAGCATAACCACGGATCTCTATGCAATACATGAATTGGTAAACGTAGGTTCCGTACTTGAAGCCATTGACGGCCATATTGGTAATCCCAAAAGAGCCCAAGAAGGAGGTTAAGAGCCAGTCATTTACACAATACGTGTTCCCATTGCAGATCACGCTATTCAGTGAGCTCAATGTATTCATGGACATAGGTCCATGATGTATTTGACGTTGCGCAGTAGGGTTGGCATGTCCCAAAAAAACGGGGGGGGGGGGGGGGGGGGCAAAAAACCTGAGATACAGCATCTGTTAACATGTATCTGAAATTATTGTTGTTTGGGTATACCAAGAAAGAGGTCCACCGGTTGCTTCACTCATCTAATATACAGTTACTGTTGTGTAACCAATCCATTGTATAGAGATCAGTGAGTATAACAATGCCGTCAGTTGAATAAGTTTCCCTATTTCGTTTTGGCAACCCATCACAGAATCATCGACTCAACTTTGCACGTTACGGCTTAAGTCAAAGTTGCAGAATTCTGACCTTCAAATTTTGCCATGCGTTGGTGTTAGTTTTTACTCTAAACTTTGCTCCCTTTCTAAACTTAAACCACTTATTCTATGTTTTGGGCTTAGAGGTGTACTACCTTTTCATTGAGGGTAAATGTATTTAAATCGCGAGTTTTCAAACTTAGGGCTGGCTCATTTGAAATTTATAGTAGTAGTTTTCTATTTGTCGCAGAGGTAGGGTTGTAATCTCAGTTGTGACCCTATATGGATTGATAATAAATCTCACTATTAAAAAAGTAAATATTTTTCATCGCTATTTGTAATGCAAACTGGATTAAATTGTGAATACTAAAGTGAAGCTTGCCTAAAATTTCCGGATTAAGAAGATATATTGATAATGCTTAGTCTTCATAGACCCCTTTTTTGACGTCTTTACAGGAGCAGAAGAATAAGTAATGAATTTTCTTTCTGAACAGTTTAGAAGACAATAACAAACACCGTTTTTTTTACAAATTCAAGCATGAATTTAAAAGAAAAACGACTCCTCAAGTTTCCGATTTCTGGGTTGGGCGGAAACAAGGTAATCTAGACCTATTTTTTTTTTTTAAGGCCTCACTTGATGCTTCTAATACCATGTACATGCTTGTTCCGCACTTTTAGTTGTCAGTATCCGATCCGGGCGAGGATCTAGTGATGGTGTTAAATATTATAAAGAAACTAGTTGTTCTCGGGCTTTGCATCCATTTTTCGGGTTGATTTTCCCCCAAATAAATAACATTGGCAATGTCGATGGCGGTCCAGACCAAGTGGAATACTTTCCGGAAAGAAAAATGCTTCGTTTGGCCGGTAATGACACAGGCTTGCAGACACACTAAAGCAAACGTAATAAAGGCAGATTGACTTGCACTTGTTTCGTAACATCACGTACGAATGAGTAATCCCGCGCCAATCACAGTTCTTGAAATCCCGGTGCAGCATTCTATCGGTTCCCAAACGCAATGGGCGAAAAAAGATGTCATTTGCAGCTTTGATTGACAGATGATAGACTCACGGGAGAGATGATGAGATTCCCTCAAAGGAAATGGTATGAGGCTAGTGTAGCTGTCATGATGTCTGAAGGGTGAGGTTATGTCGCCAACATAATGCTGACATTGCTTCGGCATCTTGGTAAAGTTATGCAATGACGTGTATTAATTACCAGTTTTATTGAGTTTGTCACGAAAATCACGAAAGTCCACAGTTTTGACATTCTATCTACAGATACACCCATTGTATTGTGAACTCGCAAGTACCTGCAAGATAGGAGAAATGCATAGCAGTCACATTTTAATCTTCATTTATTCAATTTATATGGTCCTTTCACGGAAGACAGGTTATGTTGAATAAACTTTTGTTTGTCCTCCAGATCATCCAAGCATGCGGCGAATACAATACATGCACCTGGTTCACCCGAACATTTCAGGTATTTATGCAGGTGATTTCTTTGTATTTGATGCATGCATGGGTTGTTCTGCAAGACAGGTCTGGCCAATTTGACCTATTGACCTGCTATTCGAGCGTCCTATAGTAGATTTCAAATCAAGAGTCAAGAGACTCCATACATAAATCCAAAGGGGTGACGGTTCAATCCCCGGCCATGTGGAGACTGGCCTTTGTTGCCATCACAAAACATATTGTGTCCATGGTACAAAGTTACTTTACAGAATCGGCTTACTGGAAACTGATGCATTCAGTTCTACAATGGTCTGTTAATGATAGGACTTGCTAAATCCGCTTTGTGCTAATCTCTTATACAAGTTTGGCCCAATTTTTATGGCAAAATAAAAACTTAGTTGTGTTACGTGTGCATTGAAATAAGAATGCATTATTTCTCCAGTACTGTTGTGGTGTCAAAGGTAAGTTATGTTCAAATAACAACATTTAATGAAATATTTGCTGGTGTTTTCATCCTGATACTTCAAATGAAACATCCAAGCTATCTTAGATGTGAACGATGCATTTTATGTCAACATTTATTTACTAGTTACATTACTATACATTGTATGACTACCATAAACTTTTCTACCTGTGGCCATAAAAATATTTCCTCTTACCTCTCACGGTGAATGGACAGACCTAAAACTTTTAATGAGGTTCACTTATTTGAAATCTACTATAGTATAAAGGTTACATTATTTTAGGTCCTCAAGTTTACATGCAACTTTGTTTCAGCCACTGGCAACTAGTAGTGTAATAGGTCGATTTCTCGGGAGGTCTATAGGTTAATTTTGCCAGACCTGCACCGCATCCCGCACAACAATCTAAGCATGGCAGAAAATACCAAAGCCCGCCGAAATTTATGGAATTTTCAGGTGAACCAGTGCATTATTAGTGTTCTTCGCACCTTAGCTGATCTGGCAGGCAAACAAAAGTCCATTCAATATCTTTTCCACTTCCGCGAGAACCCTAGAGATTTATCGCATGCCATGCCATACCTTGGGCATGAAACCCACCTTCTGTGCCGAAATACGTACACTGTCGTCTCTTGCATTCCATAAATGTTCGAATTGTACAGGTGGCTATTTAAACTCTTAGTATCAGTGGGGGGTGGACAATTTAAACCATCAGGCATGACGTCGTATTATATAAGGTCTACATTATGCTTTTAAATTGGTAGCGATGTTCATGTCTAGTTATTATACACCTGTACAAAAATCCCCCACACCGGTATGTGTAAACAGGCTTTGTAATGTTCTATGTCTTTTAGAGTGTATGGCGTCATTTTTTTCTTAATGCCCTCTGCTATGGAAGATTTCTTATACTCACTAGCAATGTCTGGATGTCAGATTACAAAATCCTCGTTTACCGCTTCTTGTGAAACCTCCACTGATCTCTATACATGGCTTGGAAACCTGGGCTTCGTATTGAAGCACTGGATGGCCATATTGGTCCATCCAAAAAGAGCTCAGCCGTGTTAAGCGCCGTCCATTTATACAAAATTGTTCTCATTGAATGTGGATGGAGCGACATAAAACATACTACAGAATCAAGCAACTTCAGTGAGCTCATTGTATTTGGGATGGCATGTCTCTAAAACGTGCACCCGGGATACCACTTCTGTTAAACAGGTGTCTCTGGAATGGTATTGTGTTCGGTAGACAAGATGCCCGCCGTTGCTCCATTCATCTAATATCATTCGTTGTGTAGCCAATCCATTGTATAGAGATCAGTGGTACCTCTGATTCACTTTCTCATGCTTACTGGTGGAAAAAAGAGGAGATATAGTGTTCTTAAGCCCACAATGCATTTCTTCCCAATACAATTTTTGCACTGGTTTTTTCACGGTGTATTAGTGGACAAAAAGTAACCGTAAACTTAACAGAACTCATCCCAATCTTGAAATCTCGGTACTTTTTGTCACTAAACAATCATGTGGCAACCATGCAAAATTGTATTGGAAGAAATTCATTGTGGAAGAAATAATATACTCTCTTGGTGGCAACGATACATCCGAGTCGTAATTTACCACACCTAGATATTATAGGTTTCGTGATACTTTCATCATTCGTTCTTCCATGAATAGTAGAAGAATTCTGGAGAACCGTATTCATGGTTTGGGATTCTCACTCATGAAAGCATTGACCATCCATTGTGGCATTGTGATGGTCTTCTTCTTCTTGCGTATGAGGCAAGCAGCCTAAACATATTTGGTCGACGGCTGGGGCCGGACCAGCTCACTGTTGATTGGTTGGGCTTGAGAAGTCCTAAATGGCCACCGTGGATGAAAGTTAGGCACTCGTTGAGAATGTGGTCCGCAGCCTGTGATGGAGAACTACATTGGCAGGCTGGAGATAGTCGCAGCCCCCATCGGTGCATATTGCTGTGTTGAAGCGACCCACTCATGTGCGAATCCGGTTTAAAGTGACCCATTCCTTGCGTGGAAGATTGCTACCAGGTGGTAGTTCTGTCATAGGTGTAATAGTAAGTTGGTCTGGTCTTGAAGTATCTAGCCAAGCAGTATTTCATGTCTGTAAGATGTTGAATGGGGAGCTGGAGATTTTAGCAGCGTGTCGACAGAAAGGTCGACGAGAGCACAGTCTCTGTCTGCCGAGCTGGTGTGATTCTTTGACAGTGTTATGCAGTAGGTGCTTGTTGTCCAGCAGAGCCTTATTTACCATTTTGTGCGTGTGGTGTTCTCTCCGAAGCACTGCAGGTACAATGCCTGAAAGCACTGGTAGAAACTCAGATGGAGTGGGACGGAGGCAACCAAGAATGGTTCTCAAGGTCTCGTTGTAATGGTCGTTACAGGTGCTCAAGAAAACAGACATACAAGGTGCATGTTGCATAATAATTCAAGCATATAATCTTTGGTCAGTGTAATAATAATAATACTGCAGTGCTTATAAAACGCATAAAGGTAAGAAACATCTCAATGCGCTCTTGCACTGTGCAATGTGGCTATTTATCAAACATACTCAATAAATCTTCAGTTAGGTCGACTTTACCAGGATATGTGAACTCATCCTGAAGGGGAAAGACTCATTTAATGCTATGCTATCTTGGATTGGTTCCTGTACTGTTATTTAGCGACCTGATGAAGGCCAAACAAAATAAACATCTATCATCAGCATCCCGTAGAAATAGTTTGTAATGCTTATTCATCTGCGTTATCCAGAGTTGGCGGTCTATTTTGGCGCTCTATGGAGCACAGATCACATTTCAAAACATACGTACGTAATTGTCAAAGAAACAAGAAACCATACCAAAGACGTACGTACGAGATTGGATTCAAAATGGCAAAAAAAATATCCTATAAATCAATACACTTAATCAGATCGCTATTGGTTTAACTATTTATTCAAGGAAAATAAGTAAAATTACGACATTGAATCTTGCAGAAAATCATTGCAAGTATAATAGAAAATCTCTGCCATTTATTCATCATCATACAGACGGAAGCTGAGGCCAAACTTTGACAACCAAACTTGTTCCCTTTGTCATTTGTCAATCAGAGTAGTTGTCCTATTGGTTTAACGTATTTTAGAGCAGGACACATTTCCACGCCCAGACACACCCAGCTCTGCAGAAGCCAATTACATCACGCGTCTTAATTGATTGATATATGACGTATAGGTCGCAACGTTGGGATTTAAAGGTTTATCATACAATTAGGTAACTCACTAATATCATTGGTATACCTCTACGACCACATAGAATTAGGCGACATCCTGTATTACTCCATATCATAATCATATTATAATTATCATTGTTGCTATATATACTCCATAGCAGATTGAATCAGCATTGTTCAGCAGCAGCCTAAAACAAGCTTAATTTTTGATGAAGGTAAGAAAATTAAAGCTATTTTTTTTAAACTTGGTTGAAAATCGATCCGTTAATGCTTGGTTTCTAGAGAAATGTGATACAACTAAATTTCTATGATTTTGCTCTTAAATGAAAGATTATACCTAAAAATTTCATCAATTCCACGTTTCAAGTCCAAAAAACAAGACATGTCAAAGAGTTTGATAGAAAAAAAATCTTGGAATTGACATTACCTGTACGACCGGCTAATTAACAGTTTTAGCCCACCAAAGTCCTTGGCCTCGTCTCCACTTTTAACAAAATATTTCCTAAACTGGTCTATCTCAAAATAGCTATTTTTTTGTGTTTAGGCTTTGTTGCGCCGGACTCTCGATTTGTTCCCCTTGTTCTATAAATACCGTGGTTTAATGTCATATGAGTTCAATTGTCTTGCCTCACGAGGATTGAAATCAACTATAAGATATCCCCTTATTTTCCTCTTTTCCTGCACACCTTAAGGTGTGGAATCTCTTCCTATATACTATATTTCTTTTTGTACATTCCTGAAAGAGATTCGTACATGGCTTCAAATGTTGAATAAACAGAAAACTCTGCGAGAGGTAAAAGATAACTCTTATTTGGAGTGAAAACAAATGACAAAACTACGCTCTTCTCCTAATTTTAAGGAAAATAATAATAATAATCATTTTCTATTATGCTCATTGAATAATGCAGTACCCTGTATATCCCTTGGTTTTTGTTGTTCTTTATTGGTTCACGGTAGTTGAAGGTTGCTTTTATATATACTTTACCTTCCTACTTTACCTTCCTAATAAGTCTGTTATGAAATTATTTGGGAGCTCGAAAACATGGTATACACAATATTGCGTACATGATTTGTAACATTGGTGAATTGGGAACAATTAAAAACAGTGTTTTGAGAACAGCGTGTTAGAAGGTTAAAAGTATGATTGGCTCTTCATGATATGGGTAGAAACAGCTGCTGAATTTCGTGGTAATGGTTTTATTAACCTCATGGATTATCACTATACCTTGTTCAAAAATTCACTTGACACATCACCATTTATAACGCTATAACCACCCGCGGTCATGAGATTTAGCAACAGTCCATATGATTTAGCAACAGTAGCAAGAAAACGGGAAGCCGATTATTTCATTGCGTAAAAAAGCCATTAAAGTTCCTTTGTTTCGCGGGCGTTAAAAATATATATGAGCATGCGAGTTCATGTCCAAATGTACCGACATTATCAAAAAAAATCCTGAAGCAAGGCATTTTTGTGCGAATGAACGTATCGTCTTGCATTGGGGGGGGCGTATCCAAAAGTTCAGTTACACCTGTCAAGACTCACCGTCCTGTCGAGTAAGGTGTTCTGTTGAAATGAAACATACTTCCTACATTATTAACTGTTTGAGTTCGTTGCTCGGAAACACGTTAGTGGCTGTCTGTATATATATAAGGATTCAGACCAGATGGAGCTCAAGCAAACTCCAGCAAATGCCTCTGAGGGAAGTGAAATGGCTTGAGCGCTCACAAAACCAGGTTTAACCCCGCCAGTCTGGTCCAAAGCCCAGAGACCTCAGAAACACACTAAATTAGGACAAAGAGATTACTTGCTAGGTGATTTGTCTTCATAGGGGGGAGATATATAAGGGGTGCTTTATCTTAACCTAACCCGGCCACAAACTCGATAAAACTCAAATGAGGATGAGGCTAGAAAATGCACTATAGGCCAACAAAGATCGCTGACGTCATTCATACCCAAACTCTCATTATGGTTACGAAACCGCTGGCCCGGGCAGCGAAATCCCTCGTGGCTTTGCCATATCTGCTCATGGGAATGGTGCGACGGAGGCACCGGGTTCGAATCTGCCAAGGATGTGCAATCCTCTTTAGCTTCTATAATGCCCTTTACCCCTTACCAATCCTCTCTGGAGATAGCTAGAAACCAAAAAGGAGTTAGGGTTTAGACGGATAAAACTAGGTTCCGCAGGTGACAGTGCTGGTTTTACCAATGAAAATTATTCCAAAAGCCAACAGCATGATAGGAGCGTAATATTCAATCTGCAGGCATTACTGTTTCGTACAGAGCTAAATGGCAAATGATCAATGAACCCGGTTAAGCCACTGACCCATTTCATCACGCTGCACATGGATTATGAAAACCAGAGTGCTCAAACTCAATGAGTGATTGTTTTTTATAACTTGAGAAAAGATTATTAAACAGAAAAGTACTTATTATCGTATACAGAGAAAAATGACTCCGTAGTGCTTAAAGGGGCATTTCGTGATCCACAACCTCGTCCCTCGACTCACCTCAAAACAAATGAGATTTTATATCATTGAACCGTTAGGCCTTAGTAATCCACGTGTACCTAATCGTACGTGCAATTCGGTCGTATCTGTAAGGAATTCATAATTTTGTATTTTCTGTCCGTAAAACGGACAGAAATTACAGCACAGTGGCCTATGGGACCGTAGAAAATAAGCAATCGCTCATAACACAATACCGCAAGATCGGATCAACTCAATTTTGTGCATAAGCTTTTCTCAAGGATATCTGGTGAACAATGAATAAAACAGAAGGTGCTGAAATCACGAAATGCACCTTTAATTGAGATGATGAAAGGTGCTTTTTACTAGTTTTAGAAATCATTATAATCGAGCTAAGTACTATAAATGGCTTGGTATTTTCCAAGTGTCGTACAAGTTAAATATTGCATCATGACATTATAAGATGAATTCATTTGTGTGTGTTCCAATTGGATAATTGTCGTAAGGACATATCATCGTTGAACTACAACGCTTCTTTGTAAAATACCAATCTCGCGATTGTTAATTAACTATTTAATTTCGGTAAATATAGGTTTCTGCTTGGTTGACGCGGTCTTTATTTTACCTAATGATGCAAAAATAATTTACTTGTACCTGATCATCATGAGGTTTGCTGAGTAAATATCTGTGTGGCTGCGCCTGATAAATATCCTCAACAGAACGTAATCCAACATTCATTGCCATAATGATATTGACGTTTCAAATTATGACAAAGTGTTCCTGTGGCAATGCTCTGGGGGTCACTGTTGTAACTTTGTCAAGTGAGTCGGCAAAAACTCGGATTTTGTCTGATCTATATAGTTTAGATATTCATATTGTGTATCATATCCCGGGATAAATGTAATATCGACTTTGATTGTGTGCGTACTATAGGGACAGGGTCCCGGACAGGATCAGAAAAGGTCCGGTAACAGCACTCATAGGAAATGATATTGAGAAATTAATCAAATCAGATATGGAAAAATAGCCTATAAAAAAAACTAACTAGTTCATCAAGTAAATAATGGAAAGGAAAAAATATTAGAAGAGGCTTTTAGGAGAAAAATGGAAACGCTTAACCACTTTGACCATGTTGACAGGTTTAACATAAACCAGGAACAGGCCCAATACCACATGGCCGCATTTCCTAAAAGGTTTGATGAGGAAATTGATAGTTTCAATCTCTGCTCTTAAGGACAGGGAAGGGAACGAGGCTGCGTGGATCTCGTTGTAACCATTTCATGTGATGAAATGTAACAAGAATGGACATAAACACTAAATCTAAGAGCGCTGTGACAGTCATAACCCAGTAAATGCACGTAGTTCTCAAGCAGTCTTTAACATGTTTAAAGGAATTTTGACGTAAGGATACAACAATAGTAAATTTGATGATAGGGATCTTTAAATGAGGTATATAATACCTATACCATTCTTCTGATCCATGTACATTTCAGAGCCTCAAAGAAAGTATATTTTGAACATTCTTAGCCCTCCATCTGTATGTATATATTGTGTGTATATTTTATGTATGTATTTATGGATGTATGTATTGTGTATATTGATTTACAAAAGCATTAATCGTTCTATGTTTTGCACTTTTGCGTCCGACAAAATATAGGGACATGACACAGTCCAGTTTAGAAGTCAAACTGCACTTCTCTGAATACTATATTACCATGATTACGGACCACACAGTGCCACAAACTTTTCAAACCATGCCGATGACATCTTAACATCTCATTCTCCTGCAACTCCTCCATGGTTTCAAAGTAATTATCACGGGACAAAATAGCCGTCTATGAGACATTACACATGGTGAATGTACTGATAGATGAGACCATGATGAGACTATCTTTATTAAGTTAGATATTAGTTGACCATGGGCTGAGTAATGGCTTCATGAAAAGATGGCCTTGTTAATTCCGACAGTATGTATGATATAGCATTTATTAAGAACATTAAAACAAATAAAAGTAATTTTTTTATTTTTTTTCTGTTTTGTCATATTTTTTAAATATTATCTTTCCTCCGAGATCGTGCTAACGTTAAACATTATAAACTTCTTTTCCAGTTTTTTATTTTAGCGTGGATGCATTTAATTGCGTAAAATCGACTTACAAACATGTGCAAAAAAGTACAAAAAATTGCATGGTGTTGCCTAAGTGATGTTTCTTATACAAGCGGAATGTGTATTTAATAATGGGGCAAAGTTCAGTTGCGAATAATTTGATTCTTTGTTTATGTATGAGCAGTGTTGTTTTCAAATGGGAATATAAAAGTGAGACTTCGATGAACGGAGTGGACATGCAGCATACTAGTTACCAAAAGGACCCGTAAACTAAACGATAGAAAGCTAGTATTTTAAAATGCACTTTTCATTAAAAATCATATCAGTTCCTTTTTCCTGTTTTAACCTTTTAAATCTCATTCCTTATAAACCTAGGTTTGAAAGCAGGGATGGCAGCGTCATTCATTCTATTGAAATGCTCTAAGTTCCAGTGTCGGAACGGTTATAGCCAGTATAAAATTGGAGTTGCAATAATGGGCATAGCGTACGTTCTCCTTCTAATACCGTGCAAATTGTCATTGTCACAAATTCACTTTTAATGAATTGATGGTATTGAAACAATACTGTTGAAACTAGTAGCGCACAGAGAAAACGTTGTTTAAACTCTTAAACCAGTTGTTTAAAATTTTAAAGAAGTGGTTAACGGGTGAACTGAAACAACTTGTTTCAGTCACCCGTTTTTTAACAACACGTGTTTATTTTAAACAACTGTTTAACATTTGAACAACGCGTTTTTGCAGTGCGTGGACAGATGGGTCTTAGTGCGGGAATTTTAGATTACACTCCCGAGAAAGAAGATAAGGTGGGAGGCAATAAGTGGAAGACGTGATGTAAGACTCGGGAAAGAGGATGGCAAGGCGAAGTGCAAGCGAGTAATATTAATTGATTTCAACAGTAAAGACAGTATCATTCGAAGCGTCGGTAAATAAGTGAGCCCGGGAAAAAAAGGCCCGAAATACACGAAATAGCTTGACAGATCTAAAGAAATCGCTTATTACGGCATCTCTGATATAGTCGGGGACAGAATTGGTATTTGACCAAATATGCGCTGCGGATAGACGTACATGTCGTGATTGGGTAGTGCATAGGAGAGCTCTATTAGAAAATTAAGATTTAGTGGCCATGTGAAACAATTCAACGGCCTCATTTAAGAAAGTTACATGCGTGACATTACATGTCCATGAGTCAAAACCAAGTCAGTGCGGTACGCCCCCGTGCTAATTGACATAAACGGGTATCATCAAGGAAGGCGTAATTTTCCCTGATTCTTATTAGAGGTTCTAAGAGATTTTCAAACGATTCAAATCAAAAAGCTCTAAAGGAACACGGTATCATTGCCTAATGCATATTTTTAAAAGAAGTGTAGATTTAATATTGTGCTTGAACGCGAGAAATTTGGGGCAAATCTTTGGATGACCACAATCCCATTAGTGGCACACATAGTACACCTCCGGGATTACACAAATGCCAAACGTTCAATTATTAGCAGCAATGTTCTTTTGAATGATGTCATACAAACTCAGATGTACATATTAGAGTAAAGGGGTGGGTCTATAGTAGTTCATATTACCCGCCGATCCATATTACACCACATTACCCTACCTCCAACAACTGTTAGTTCCATCCTAAAGAAAGTCAGAAAGAATTTGCGCAAAAGTTTGTGACATCACAATGGTTCTTATCGATTATTCATTGATATAATTATAATAAGCAGCTCATATTGATATCAAAACCTATATATAAATGAAACTTGTTTTGGCTTTTTTTGTTAGGTGCAAAGGTTATTCTGACGATTTTGACACAAAATTGTAACTGTGGCACTATTGCGGTATGGTGAATTGTTACGTTTAGATGGAATGATTGGACATGGCCATTTTCTGTCAAGTCGCCTAAGAACTAGGGTTATCATAGGCAAGATGAATCGCCACCTATTTATATTTGTTCAGAACCCTATCGATATTAAATAAAACATATTTTTTATTTTGTTTCGCTGATTCATCTAAATGAAATTTCACAACCTTTTTAGTTTTATGTGTACTAACTTTAACCAAAGTATCTTGCGGACATTAGAACTCTCGATTCACTTTTTAATAGGCCTAATTGGTGGGGTGCCATATGAAATTGTATTTTGAGGCATTTTTTGCACGACAACAATTTATGCGACAACATGGGAATTGCGGGAATAAGGCAGGGGTCCAGCATAAAGACATATAAAACAAAACTATTGTGATAAAACTAAAAAAGTTGCAAGATCCGTCCATATATAGTGGCGTGTGCAAAGGGTGGGGTCTGTCAGTTGGGAAAGTACACTCCAAGTCATGGTTGGGGTGGCCTAGATGAATATTAGTTTTGATTTACAGTCGTATCAATAAAAAAGCAACAAAAATTTTCCCAATTTTTTGGTAATGTGTAAAATTATTCCACAATTAACTAGTGCCATATTAATGACAATATCTCCTCTTTCCAACGAAAGGTAATTTGTGCATGTGCGGTCATGGGTATAAACCGAGTAATCATTGTTTTTTGCTTAGTTTATGATTTCAACATCTTCAAATCAATTGTGATCGACAAATGCCCCACCCAATTGCGGTGCGCCACGCGATGATGGGGCAGAACTGAAGCTATGCACAATTAGCTGCCTACATTTTTGCCTTTGACTTAATTAGACGTTTGTTTACAGATGCTTCACAGATTCAAATTCCAAAGGAACCACGGAGAAAGAATTCATTATCATATTGATTATTTAGGTCTAGTCGATCATATCCAAAACTAGAAAGTCACAATTTGGACCAAAATAACCGGGAAAATAACTCAACCCAAACTCACTCACTATGTCGACCGAGTCTCGATGGCTCTCCAGACAGTTTTATCAGTCATGTTGTTGTACGTTCTTCAGTTGTCAGGCCAGTATCTCCTTAATAAGGATGTTTAGGTAGCACGTGTTAGGAAGCCCTGTATTTTGGGACATGTTGAGATTTCCCATAAGATGAGCTTAGCTACAATGTTTTTTTTTTCAGAAGCAGAAACCAGCAAAATCTCAGCTAGTTTTCCCTGAAGGTCTCATAATGTGGCAAATCGCGATGTGTTCTCAGAATCATCGTTGCAAACATTGACGATTTACGAAAACAACTTTAACACACCCGTAATTGTGACAATATAGGTAAACATATCGGTGTAATCGATGATATAATAAAACTAATCACTCTAACGTCAAAACCAAAATTAAATAATGAATGATTTCTTAGGTGCAAGTTTATTTTGACGATTGTGCACCAAATTTGGCACAGCATGCTTGCTATTTTTGTTCACTCAAATATAAGACATTTTGCATGGATTTGATTTTCAATATTTAAAAAAACAATTTCTGTAATTGTGAAAGGATTACTAGGACCTAGGATGTTAGTGTAGTGCACGCTAAATCACACCTACTGATTATTTGTTATATATCTATATAAAGAGACATAGTGGACATGAAAAAACAATTGACATTAATGAAAAGGACCCTTACTTGAAATCACTTCCACGAGTTTGAAAAACAATTTGGATGTTTATATTCATGTTAAAAACAGTAAAAACATGTAGAGTTCACGGTGGGGAGCGGTGGCAATTTAAAATAAGCAGTGCCCGCCAAATAGATTGAAACTTTGACTGATGGTGACTAAAAAGTTCAAAATCCGTCCATATTGCGTGTGCTAAGGGTGGAGTATGTCAGTCGGCGGAAGCCTCAGTCAGGGTCTATGGTCCTAGATTAGTATTATTTTTGATAACAATAATGTCCAGGAGACAGAAAAAGAGCGCACTAGCTCATTTAACCTAATGCCTAGCTCGTTTCCAGGAGGAGTGAGGGAATAGGGGGAAGGGGAAAAAGTGGGAAAACCTTGGGCGGTTTCGAAGCCAGACCCGTATGTGGCGGAGATGTAGTCCTCCGGGGTCACAGTCCGGGAACAATGGTGAAACAATAGGGCAATCGATTCAGTTGACTTTCAGCACTTAGGTCAAGCTTATTTCCATTGTCCGTCTATGGAACCACCGGACTATGATACCTGTCGGACTATGATTACTTTCACACCGTCCCGGGGATTACGCGCTAGCTACAAGCGATTTCGTGCCCAAAAGTGTCTTCGTTTGATGACGCAATCGCTAATCCGGCTGCATTTTTACATACTCAGTGTAGTTGTAGTGTTTGTACGTTAGGGTTAATGGCAAGTGTTGTTCGCTTCTCAGAGGCTGAGAACTGGGGAGGATGATATCTTGTGAGATGTAAATGGTAACATGGAAGAGCTGCTCCGTGAGGTTTATTGAGGGCTGAGTTTATTCAGGCCTGAAGAAAACTCACACGTGAAGCAAAATACTCCAGACACTAAGGGTTGAAGGGAGGGACTATCTGACTGAGTGTATATGACACACGCGCACCCATGACTATTGAAAATCAGAACAATTCGGCATAATTGCACTAAGTATACAATATAACCCTCATTCAAAATTTCTAAAAGATTTGAAGCAACATGGATTAAGAGAAGCGAGCTTGAAAAATATAAGGCAAGTTTAGCGATTAGTCTATACTTGATTACCCCCAAATAGGCGGGAAGGAAAAGACAACAAACGTCCCGCATTCCATAAAATCCTCGTTAGAGAGAAAAATTCCGTTGTTTCTTCCAGGTATTTCCATTACATCTTAACGTATACTATTCCATATGATCACTAGTTAGTTAATAAGCTAAAAGTTCACAGCTGAAAAAAATAATCTTAGACTCTCATAATACAAAACATATTCAAATCAGAGAAAAAAGAAAGATACAAGTCAAATATTTCGAGACATGATGTCCATCCAACTGAGTTAAGGTTTGAGTTGGCCTCGCGAGTCTCAGCTTGCCAATTATTCCTAACTCGCTTGGAACGCCATGCATATTGCAATCGCTATTAACTAGTGCCTCGTCATCCAAAGGCGTGGCACTTTCAAATGGAAAGGCATTAAACGGATTTTTTGGAAGGATCATCAAATAGTTCAATCCACAAATGACACCATCGCGGCTTTCAAATGTGGAACTTCTCCAATCAAAAAATAAAGTCCCGTTAACGCCCTTAAACTGTTCAATCATGAATTCAATTCTTAAACCTTCAGTCTTCTTTCTTTCTTTCTAAAAAAATGTATATCTTAACGAATACTCCGTATATTGCAATATAGGGCAACTTCCTCATTTAAAAAAAAAAATTAGTTTGTTTGACGCACAGAGGTAGGGATTACAGAATAACACCTTAGTTTTCCGCAAACGCGGAAAACAATTAGGGATCTTAAGCTTTTACCTAAAATACAATGGACATAGCACAAATTTGCAATGAAAGGATGGCAAAATAGCAGTAAAATTAGTCTTATTCAGTGCAGTGGGGCGGATAAGCGTACAAACACACAAGATCGTCGCGCATTGAGTTTATTATCTAGTACCAAGGTTTAGGATAAAAGCCGGGTGACAGCATAGTAGATGCGTAATGCAGTTGAGAGCGCCCATGGCATAGCTGTGTCAGGACATGTGGATCGTATAAGTATGATAAGTTCAAGACCACTCGATCGCTATCATGCATATTCTGCATCTGGCATACGCACGGTTTCTAAACCTAAACGGTTTAGTAGTGCCGAAGCTAGTAGGGTGGATCACCTTTTTAATATAATGGAAAAAACATATATTTTACGGTGATTAACATAATAAAAACTAACTGAGGATGAAAGAAAGGGTTTGTTGTTTTGCTACCCCAATATATCGTACCAACTTACGCCATTCATCACTCACAAATAATGGACTGCCTATCCAATATGAGGAAGATATTGGAAGGCAAACAAATCCTTCTTTATTTATAACTATGATTTACATTGTTGTAATTACGTTTCTTACTCGGCAGCCTGGATGCATCTTTAAATTACCCTTAAGAAACCGTATTCTTACGGATATAAACAGTCTTGAAACTGTAATAAAGTTGATAATATTTTTATGTTTAAAGCGTTTTGGAACTGAAACGGGTATCGTTCTACCTTGTCACCAACAGTGTCTTTCAGTTTAAAAAAATGGCAAAAAATTCCATTTGGCAGCAAAGAAGAAAACATTTGGGTTTTTTTAAAAAATCTGTAAAATTACAAGCTTTACTAACAGTCGCATGCAAAATTTACGAAGATTTTAAATAGTGTACGTAGAAGTTGTGCCAGTAATATATAAGAAAAGAACAGAGATTTGATCACCACTTATCCAAAAAAACCCTTCTTAACTCTTTGGTTTGCTAATTCGATCAAACTCAACATAATCGAATGCAACTATTGATTGTTTTACGCTAAAGACGAAATAACGCCAGAACCTCTTTAGGTGGTGGGTACAAAACGAATACATCATTGCAAAGGGCAACTAGAATTTCGCGGTTCTAGGTTTCGCTAGCCGAGGGGTTTGGGTTTGTTCCTTCCGGAACCTTATTCGGGCGTTCTTTGGCGAGGAGGGGGGGGGGCTTTGTGAATGACAGTTAAATGCAGATCGATTGCGCGGGTAGGACGTGGATCCTAATGTTTTTTTCCAGGTGGGGATGTGCGGCCCGATTTCCGCAACTTAATTTGTTGTCCAAGGTAGGGTCTTAGGAACTGAATTTTGTGAAATTTGCCGGATGGGAAGCGAAATTGGCTAAATTGAGATGTGAGGCAAAAGTTTAAAAAGGGACCTTATGAACTGAATTGTACTTTAACCGGGGTCTCGGGACACAGTAAACTATTAAAGATATTGTAAAATTTTACATATTATACGGGCTTCTGCCAACAAAAGGTAAATGTTACAGTATACTCTAAAAGTTAATTTTAATTTAAAAAATTTGGAAATGGTGTATTCGGTGAGTTATTAAGAGCTTGGGAATATGTGGACCGTAAAAAGAAGCACGGATATACCACACCAACCTATAGCAAACATTGCCTGTAATTTAGACATCTTTTTAAATGTAAATTATAATTTTACGGTAGGCGTATTTAGTTGGTAGAATGAATACTGCGTATAATACTGTAACATTTACACAAGTACAAGATAAATGACGACAAAAGGCAAAGTACTTTTTACTGCACTTCTATAGTTTAAATCTTAACCACCACATGGAATTTACACACAGTAGGGATGGGGTGGGGGTTAGGGTCGGCTCCTGGACCCCTACATCCAGAAAAGGAATTTCCCCCGAATAATTCGGCAAAACTCTGCACAAGCAATATATATTGATCTAAGACATACTAATGTGAAAGAAACAAAAATAAACATATACGGTTAGAAATTAGGGAGTGCCAAATTTTGGTCGGAAAAGGTAGCCATTTTTGCCGCTTTCTCCACAGTGTTGCACTATACAGTTTAAACAATGGCATTTATGAGTTACAAGGCCCTATCACCCCCCCCCCACCCCCCTGTGATCAACCCGAAAAAGGGAAGGGGGTCGAAATATTTGAAATTCGCAGGATAGCTTAAAAGTGAAAGATGGGAGTATGCTACAATTCCATAATTATCTTTTCCATTTGAAAAAAATTGGACAGAAAATGAGAAAAAGCAGGGATTCAAGATATAGAAAGCTCATTCAAATTAGGCCTACTGTTGTAGGTAAGTGTCCGTGCGCGTGGGACAGTCATGACTAAAATATCAAATTTTGGCCTTAACGTGCTTTAGGTCTTATCACTTGCAGGGTTATGTTAGGGCACCAGAACTTGTCACAAAAAAACATGGAAACTGCGGTTGTTGATGATTTTTTTCCGATTTTGATTTAGCAAAATCATGATAGGTGCCTTTAAGATAGACCAATTACAATAAATTGGGTACTGGATACTTTTCGACTTTTTGTGGTGCCACTTTTCCGGACCATGTATTTCCCCCATTCGTTTGTACATAGGATAATGAATTATCATCAAAATCAATCTTTATTTGTTAATCATAGAATACAGCAAAAACATATGATAATAATTATGTAAATAAGCCAGACAGTGACAAAAGTAATGTTACAAGATTACCAATAAAGATGATTTAAAATAATACATATGACTCAACTGGATCAAATTACATAATTTTATCATCATTATTATTATTTCAGGTTTAAAAAAAACAGGGATTTTTTTTTTTTTTTTTTTTTTTAATATTAAGAAGTACACTAAATTTCTTTTTTAAAATATGTAAAATGAACTTTTTTTTAAAACAAAAAGAATGAAAAAAACCACAGCACATAGCACCACAGATATAAGTTCACACACACACACATTCATTTACACAAACAAGACACAACCCAAATTCGCACACCACAGTATACAAGTACGCGCACGTACACGCGCAAAATCCCGAACACCCCCCCCCCCCGCCCGATTTCCTTACTGGGCATCTGATTCCTATAAAATTAGGTACCGCGATAGCTTAGAGTTACTCAATTTAATTGGCATCCCATGAGTACCAACATTCGCCATATGAAGAATTGAAGTCACTACATGCGTCTAAGTTGAAGAAAGTATGAAAAGAGGATGGGAAAATTGATATTCGCAATTTACGACTCAAAACAAACGGTTTTGGTGAACGTTAAAAGGAATATCTCAAAATGGGACCAAAATATCAGTATAGCTTAATCTCAGCTCACAATTTCAATTTCACGGAAATGGTCATCCAAATACTAACAAATAAGCTAATGTCATGTTTAGATATCAAATTGGGCTATTTTTCTAATTTACAACATTTTCTTGCCGTTAAAAACTAACTTTGTCCACAGCAAAAGCAAATTCTTTTTTTCTATTCGGTAGCACGTAGGCCAAAAAAAACATTGTTCCCCCAATTAGATCGGTCATGCAATAAACAACATAGCACGGAAAGCCCTTTGAGTGCTTAAGTGCCCATAAATTGCGCGTGAAAAGGATTAATATGCACTTTTACATAATCCCACAACAAGTTAGAGAAGGTGATCAGATTGCGGGTAAACATCGTTATGTCACCCAATGTTACCAATGTTATTAGCATAAACTTTAGGCACAATGTATTATGGGATATAGTGCTTACTCGTTCTTTCACACGTGGCCAGCAATTACATTGAATTAGGTTGACTCAAGCTTGGAGTAGAATCGTGCGATCATTTTAACGATATCCATAACGCAGTATGATGCGTATTTTAAGACTGCATCATGTACAGATATTGAAGTTACAAGCTTTAAACTATACCAGCGTTATTGGACAATTTGACATGATGTATTATGGGATAGTACTCGATTCTTCAACCGTGGACATCTCGCAAACGAGCTATGACGTAAGATTTTTCCATTTAGCTTCCGGGAGTCGGCAACGGCGAACACCCACGCAAAAATGCTCTTCAAATGACTCCTACGTATTTCCATTACAATATCCCTATATTCCCCTTATATTAATACGGGTTATCATATTTAATATATTTCAACAGTGAAAGAAGTCAAAACCTAAAAGTATGCCTAGATTGCCTCATCCATTTCACTAATTAAAAATTACACCCCTGCACCAAGTAAGAAGGCCGAAACAGGAATATCTAGCCACTTGAATGGGAGAAACCTCTCGCGAAATGGTAACACTCGGGCCTCAAACAATTACGCAGATTGTAAGTCCTCTCAAAAACACTTTCTCTGATACAAGATCTATCGAAAAAAATCACTTAAGCATTCCAATGTTTAAACATTTTTTGTCAGATTTCCATATATTGCGTATTGATGCAAATCATATACCTTCTCCTTCTAAATCCCGGTTATATCCTCCCTACAAAGTCCTGGCAATTTGCGTGGTGAACCGAAACAAATAATTAGTAAACAAAATGCCGACACTATATAAGACAAATCGCACCGGACGAAAGCCAGCTGAGAGGCTCCCGCCTCATAATGATACCGTGATACCGCTAGACATTTATGTGGGTGGGCGGAGTGTCCAGTGGCAGTGGTAAGACCACTTGCTGGAATTATCCAGGCCCTAAAATAATCAAGGCCTTAAAAAATCCAGGCCCGGTCTAAATTAATTGGTGTACGGGGCAAGTGATTCACATCAGAAAGAATACTGATCACCGCCTTGATTCATTTGGGCCCTGGGCAAATGAACCATGAAAGGCTTCCAGCTACCAATGCGTGTGTTTGCTGTTGATGGTAGTACTAGTAATTGATGTGATTCGTTGCTCCTCAAGTTGATGGTGTTTGTCTAGTTCACAATGTTTAAGGTGCATTTCGTGATTAAGCACTTCTGTTGCATGAATTTGTTTAATAGCTTGAAAAAAATATTTTTAAAATTTCAGTTCATTCTGATCTCGCATTTAGATTTTTTAAGCAAATGCTTGTGTCACATGGTCCCATACCGTACTGTAAACGTGACTGGTAATTTCTTTTTTTTTTTTTATGTCACGTTTTACGAACAGAAAATACAAAAACTGCGTTTCCTGCAGCGCGATGGAAATTGAACACTGAGTTAGGCACATTACGTAATACTAAGGCTTAGCGATACAGAAAGATACCACAAACTTTATAGGTTAAGTCGGGGTCCAAGAGGACTGTGGATCACGTAATGCCCCTCTAAGTACTGCAATACTTTGCTCTCATTGTAGGAGATCTATTAAATACCCATATTACATATTGCAAGTTCACACCACGTTGATTTGATACGGGGTGGGAAAGGGAGAGTGAAGGGGGGTGTCAATGCTTGAAGTGAATGACAAGATGAACCACATAGGTTTTTTAAAAAGTGCATTTCGTGAATTCTATAGCAGTTCTGTTGTTGTTCACAAGAGATCCTTGAGAAAAAGTTTCAGTTGATTCTTGGTCGATTTTTCGTTTTAATGTATTCACCGTGTTACGCCGTTCCGCCAGATGCGAGAGGAGAGCATCGGTTTCATGATTCCATGATAGAGTAATCAGTTATATTTCCCCCTTAATATTCTGTAGGTACGAAGTAAAGTAAACAGTTTGGAAGCAAGAATGCTGCAACTATATGACGCGTTGCTTATGTTCCTTTAATTGATGTTGAAATAGGTTTGAAAATAATAAATAAATTCAAAATGTTTTAATCACCGGTGTCCACTAGAGCCATAGAGACGTTTACGGATTAGAAAATTACCCAAACTGCAAATTTCTAGTAGAGAAAATAAATTCGCAGGCCCGTCTATTAGACACCATAACAATATTAAAGGTACCAGGAATGAGATGATTAAAACATACGCCAAATATCTTACGGGGAATTCCATTCAATAAACAGGGGCCCACAAAAAGAATCACTACCAGTGACATCATTGGAGGAAACTATGATTCAGTCAGTACCAGATAGATTCACACCCGTCATCTGGAATTTTATTACTCTCTGAAAAACCAATAGTTTCACTAATGATGTCATCACCAACCCAAATATTGGAAGCTTTCTCGTCCTCCTTGTAGACTTGACACAAACCACATCAATTCTATTTGCATTTCCTGGGCCCTTAAGGCTAGCGGCTTGGATGAACTCTCAACTGTTTGAGTAGTCAGGAGACGAGGCGTTGATCACAAAATCCTTTAAATTGCAGCGACTGCGGGAATCGCACACAAAAAGGAATTGTTGCTAAATATTTTGCGCGAATTGTAGGTGGTAAAATGAGTAAATATCGGTGCACATTAACCATGAATCAAAACAAGACCAAGGGAAGAAACCATGTTTATCTTTATATTTTATGTTAAATCAATTTTGTTCAAAACTAGGAGACCAGGTTGACGTAAAAAAGATCGTGTTTCAAGTTGTTACATAACTGTCAGAAGATTACCGCATGTCAGGGAGATGTGCACCATACATACGTATCGTATGCAAAGGTCGCGAATGTTTATCCAAGCTGGGGGAGATATGAAATTAAACATAGTAGGGAGGCATAACGGCTGCAATTAGCCTCAGCGGGATCCCCGCAAACATTGGAAAGATGGTTCATATTCAAAGACTCATATCATTTTTTGCATTCATAATAGACAACAAAGCTGGTTTATACCGTCATAGCAAAGTAGTATGAGCAACTGGCTGTATAGTTACAGATTGTTTGAGAAATAACACGTTTTGGTATTGACAATTGTGTTCACAGTTCTTTTATGTTGAACACAAAACTACATTTTGGTATCTTATTGTTTGGGCCCATGTTACTTTATGGGCAACAGCATACAACATCGTTGAACACAACGGTACAAAACCGTTTTGGTATTGTGCCATTGTGTTCAAACATGTTATTCTATTGAACGCAAAGGTACATGCCAAAAAGAACAAAAAGATAAGATACAAGACAAGGATATCCCAACGCCACCTGGAAATCGATGATTTTGAATGTGTAATAGTTTTGTTTGTTAAAATGGTTCTCTTCCTAGAAATCTGACAGCTGCAGCTGCCAATGGAAATGTTAGTAAGATTTCTTACAAGTCTCAACTGGGATAGATTAAACATACTAGTTGGGCGCCTGAGTTACCTCACATACAGCGCATGACGAATAATTTTAATTACCTATTGCATTATTGGGACTTTTATTGAACTTCCCTGCATTGGCTATTCCAGAAATTTTTCACCCTAACAGCCTGTTCAAAAGTGGTACAACCAGAAAAAAATAGTTAAATATGAAATTTCAAATAAGTATGCTACTTGCATATAATTAAAGAACAAGCCCAGCTTCCATTGTGTTTGTTTCATCTATTTGTTTTTCAATCCAGAGATATAATCAAATTTAGTGCGATACACCAAAATCGATTTGGGCCACTTGTAGGCATGGGCATGAGTTGTTTCGCCCAGGTATGCCGCGGTCTCGCAGCTCACAAACGATTGCAACTGACAAAGAAACAAAAAAACAGATTACAAGTAAAAAAGGAAGCCTAGTTTTCTCGACACAAGTTATAGTCAACATAATCAATTCTCGAATTTATTACAAATTGGGATCTGTTAATCATGCCAGAATGAGTCTAATCGCAACCAAAATAAACACTCCAAATGCCAAAGAAAGGTTTAAAAAATGGTGCACTATCTTCTAAAGAGACACTGGCAATTTGAAAAATAGTGCGCCCCAAGATTTTTTCAAAATCAATAGTTTTGCATGGTTGTCAAGTTTTACATACAAAAGCCTCACCCAAAATGATTAAGACCAAATCAGCTTCCTTATGGGTAAACAGAACGATTATAAATGAAAGGCAACGGACGAAAATATTAATAGGAGTACAAAACAACTTACTTATATTGAGATATAATTATTTTTTTTCTTGTGGGACTTATCCCTATGCACCATTTGCTTTATGTGAGATTACCGCAATTTTTGGAGTCACTATGGATATTCCCCATGACCATATTTGGAGAAGGGTGTGGGAATTCCGCTGTCATCTGGGTATGTGTGTGGATCATTTCTGAAATAGCCCCATTTTAGCAAAGATATCACAAGCTTGAAGGGCAAAGTTGTAGCGTTTTACCAAACCTAATTATGCTTGGGAAGGACAAAAACAGGGACTCGCTGGGTAAGATGGTTGAGACCCCCCCCCAGCAAATAAACCACTATATAATAGGTTTTTCGGTTCCAATGCCAGGACAGAGCGAATGGCACTCGCCTATGGCCAGGCAGGTAACTTAGGTGCCCTTAGCACGCGCCTGACCTTAACCTTACATATTATCACACAAGTCAATATTAAAAAACATTTAGATCAAACACATAATACATATGTACAGTTATTTCACCTCTTCAGTCTGAGGTAAACCTTAAAGTCATAGGTCTACGATCCTCTTGTTGAGGTCATTGACACTTGATGGAATAATATAATTACACCAAAATGGTTCTGAGGATAGAAAGAATCGCAGTTCCTTTTTCTAAAGGTTCACTAAAGTACAAGGTGGCCGATGATTCTATCGTTGGCTATTATCGGAATTGGATACCATGGAATGATTGGCTCAATTTGCAACTGTGAAATTCCTACGCACTGAAGCACTGTATCCTTTCCATTGTATACGTTAAATATCAAAACGACTTAAAACGCTCTGGGTATTCCGTAAAATTTGTTCTTCCTTGCTTGTAGAAACAATTTGAATTGCAAGCCTACTAAACTTTTTGAAATAATAATAGCCCTGAACTAACTTTAAGCTAAAAGTCATCGTCAGAGTTTTGTTTTGTTAGATCGTGAAATTTTTCAAGGATATGCGATAAGATAAACTCAGAAAAAAAGTAATGAATAAGAATGTAAGAGTCCATTTTGATTGAAACGCTGGCTGTTTCGAGGTAGTTTGTCTATGATAGTATATTTGGATTTTGTACGACAATGGTTTCACATTTGCATTCGGTATATACATATATTACATGAAAAATTTGAGATCCAGACGCCAAACAAAGTACTGAACTACAACTTGCGGTTATTGCGAGGATTTCCCTTTCCTCTAGTAGATGGTGAATGTACTGAACAATTTGGAGGGAAGCGGGGTGACAGGGGACACGTCCCCTCCAAAAAATATCTAGTGGGTCTCCATAAAATATGTTTAGAAGAAAAAAAAAATCAAATACTACCTAAAAGGTGTTTAAAAATATTTCCAAAAGCTCGATATGCCACCTGAAAAATTAAGTATCTACAATGAAGACTGCTCGGGGGCTAGGACTGGGATTACGCTAAGTTCACTGCACTCGCTTAACGCGGGCCACTGGCACATTTTCACAAATATGAAATTTCTTCAATTTGCGCTCAAATGATAGTTAGGCCATTGGACGAAGAGATATAGTTTACACATAAAAATAACAATACCCAAAACAGATAGGGGACATGATATGGGATGAAGTAATGCCCAGGTAATTGTAGGCCAAACTTTTAAGGTTTCCATAACTTTAATCAACAAAGTGTATATTACATGAATATTTTTGACTGGTACTCACTGATATTAAAACCACAAAGGTTATGACCGATCAAACCGAGTGCATAGCGTGGGAAAAACATGCATACGGCGTGCGTGTTTTGTGTTAAAAGCCATTTTCGTTCGCTCTGCGGATGAATTTAACGCGTTATAAAATCGTTCTGTTTACCCATAAGGATGCGGATTTGGTCTTAATCATTCGGGTGAGGACTTTTGTATATAAAAGGCCTTACAAACATGCCAAAAATATATTGATTTTAAAAATCTTGAGGGCGCACTATTTTTCAAATGTGCCGTGTCTCTTTCTTACTTATAACTTTTGAAAGATGGTATTTAAATGAGTTTAAAGTGAAGAACTATTAATACAGAGCGGCCAGCGAAAGCCGCAAAAAATTATGGGGTAGGACTCGGTTACAATCCAGGGGTCTGTTCGCGAAACTCACTGGTAAATCTACCGTGGTGTATGTCATGCATAGTGGCGAATTTACCCAAAGCATTGTCCAACTAGATAAAAAGGTTCTATTTCATATTGGCAACAATAATGCGTAAGTCTACAAGTAGGGTTACGTATGGATTGGCGAACGGACCCCCGGGATTGTAAAATGAGTGGCGTACTCCTAAATTTTCCAGCTTCCGCTGCCGCTGAATATTAAATAGTTATCCCCTTTAAAGCAATATTAGCACATATTTTGAAGAGCGCCCAATTTTCAAAATTGATATTTCTTGCACAGCTATGTTGGTAATTGTCTTGAAAGATACACTGCGAACGCGAATGCTCATAAAATGCTATTTATCATAAAATGAGCGATTGCGTTTGTGTAATTAGAATTGATCCTAGATTGTACTGAACGGCAGACCCGAGCTGGAAAGCTAAGTTTATGTCCGTCATGATGAATAGAAGCCACCTCAAGAAAATTACCTCTAACTTGACTTGCCTGAACCAATAAAACAAATAATAGATGAGCGTAGATAAGTACATGGCGCTATTTCCCGGATATTTCAATTGAGAAAGGCCGTTTCTAGCAGCCGTGAATTATTATCGGGATCCCGATATTAAGTATTCTGTTACAACAATCCTCGTTGCGACACATAGACCATTGTAGGCTTAAAAAACCATTAACAGGTATAGTTTACTAGCCATTCCTAATGACCGTGTAACAAATCTCAAATATTTTGAAAAATTGGGGGCGTTCTTCAAAAACTGTGTAATATTGCTGTAACTCAATTGTGAAAATTACCTATGAAAGCGTTCCGGGAATTTGTGTTTGTTTATATTCAAGAGCACGAAACTTTGGCATGGGTTTTAAAAATTAAACCTTTATAATAAACGTGTAAGTGATTAAGGGCTATGTTCCTAGTAGCAAGGTCAAAATCGGTACTTGTTGTGGATATAATTTGTGTCAAGAACAGTCCTGCGGATTTTGTCATGTTTGATTCAATCATATTTATACAAGATCAATGTCATTAAGGTTAGTAAGTTATTAAGGTTTTTAGAACTATTGAGTTTGAATTAATGCAGCATGATGTACAATTACATTTCATTAGCCTAAGTAAAGTGGTGGGACATTACCGATTCACCCTCCACCGAGTAGGACGGTGAGGATCTGGAAATATACTTAACTTATTGTAGTAGTAACCTGTGTTGGTAGAATGTTGCCTATTGGTAGGTATTGTTGAATGATATCTTTTAGGATTCGGTGCGTTTTATTGGGTGTCATACCATTAAAACTACAAACTTGTATCAAAAATGTAGCAACAGTTTTGGTAAGAGTCTTTACCCTTGACAAGATTTTGTCATTGTTCCTGGACATTGTATTTAAAGTTACCCACAAATCTTGTAAAGATCTGTCAAAAGTTGTTCGTCACTCTCCTGTTCGAAAACAGACCCTGCTTATATGCGAATGCCTTTTTGATTAGATAAAAGGATAAGCTGAAAGTGTCACAACTTGAATTTCAAGTCCTTTCATGTAATAACGCATCATGGACTTGCGCGGTCGAAGGGCTGTGATAAAACCACCTATTGAAAAAATTTGCCAACATGTAGACTCTTTTATGATTAATTGGTAACTTAAAAGAGAGTACTAATAATAATTAACATTTAAAGATTGGGACTGCGCATTTTACTGGAACAAGAGCTGGTGCGTATAGAAAAATTGCTAAATAAGTCTTATGATTACTCTGATTGAATTTGGACATAAAGCTCTAAACTGTATAGGGTGGATTAACCCTATCACTACCAAAAATCACTAGCACTCAATGAGCTGAGGCTAAGAAAAGGCTATTAATTCCAAAAAGATGCGATGACGTCATCGTACCAACACCAATATGGGCACGAAATCGCGGGATGGGCCAGCGGACTCCCTGTGGTTGCCATCCATGGCTCAGGGGAATGGTTCGCCAGGACGGCCCCGGGTTCGAATTACCGCCACGGAATGTCCCCATCTTCTTTAGCTCTATTCCATTTACCCCTTCCCTCCTCTCTGGAGCGTTAGGGTTAGGCTCCCTTCCTTTTTCCAGGTAAGAGGTACCCGAATTAGAGTCTTTATGTACAGGTACTGTAAGGGCGGCCGTCTAAAGCGTTCCAAATTACTTTACTTTGACATGAGTACTTCTTTATGGACGCGTCTCAGTTTGTTATGTACTAGTTTTATCGATCCAATCCAGATATTACAGAGGAAATAATAATTGTTGTAATTACCACCAACATACGAAGTGCAGAAATCAAACCAAAATCAAATATCGCGAATGTTGGTGAAGAATATTAGCATAAAGCCATCCGGTTTAATATGTCCTGAAAGATGTTGCACATTGGACATCTTGAGTGTTAGAAGAATACTGAGTACAACATCATAAACGCCAATCTGAAAGTTTATTGCCATCTTGGGACTTATGGAAACATCGTGTGTGTCTGTCTTTTGGATTCCTCGTTGTGATTCCTAATTTGGTCAATTTCCGAGATTATATAAATCGTCGAGCTTACCAGATTAGCAAAGGTCACTCACGATCAATTCTGTAAGTTCTTCGCACTCCAGCCACTGAATCACCTTACATCTTCATTTTGTATCATTGTCACATAACTTTTCATAATAATAGACACCTTTAGGTTCGACGTGAGCCTTGTACAGTGTCTGTGTGTGGAATTTCTTCTTCGTTATTGATCCATGAATAAAGAATTTCATTTGTTCAGGGCCAAACGTCAGACAAATAGGGTCCTGGGGATTTTCGTGTTTCTACTTTTCTAATTTCTATGATTCCAATATTCCACTTATCAAGAAATGGATTTGGCCAATGATATTTAACAAATGGATATGACGTTATTAAAAAAAATCATAGAAAACATTCAAGTACCATGAAGGTTTTAAATGACTCGGTGGAATATATTTCTTGACGCTTTTGAAACTCTTATATCCGCCATTCCATCTTGATAGTATTATCAATTCAAGATGCGTCCAAAACGGACGCCTTTAGAAGATAATCCTTAAAATGCAACCATAATTTTAAGACTATACCAAGATTTAACTAAAATTTTAAAAATTTGTCTCTATACAAAAAACCTGTGTTAACAATGGCGGCTGTATTTGTGACTTTCTTCTTTGAAATTAATCATTTTTAATCAAACTTTTGCCATTGTAATTACTGTTTTGGATTTCCTCGTCCCCTATTCTGAAAATATGTACGTTGATGGGGAATTATTTTTTGTTTCCATAATCCATAAACAAAAATCCATTTCACTACAGGCACAGTCTCGTTTAATAATAAACAGTGACGAATTTTCGTACATTATTATTAACCATATAATTGAATTTCCCTTAATAGTACTAGCACAATAGCTTGGACTGTGACTATGGACAACTTTAATCTATTGATATCCAGCCCCCCTCCCCCCCCCCCCCCAAAAATGAGAGTATTGTGTCCATGTACATAAAGGTTATTGCGTCTTTCTGTGTTTTGAAATGGGGTGACGAACACAAGGACCTTAAAGGGGCCCAATTTCTTGACCCACAGCCCTCGTCCCCCAGACTTAACCTAAAAGCCTTTAAGATTTTTATATTATCTCAACGGTTGGCTTTAAGTATGTGCAAGAATTTATCTACACGTCTGGAAGAATTTGGAATTTGGAATTTTAGCACACTGGCCTAGGGGAACCGATACAAACATTGTTCATAACACCAAAACGCAATTGTCAGAATTGAAATTTTAACAAACAATTTCTCCCCTCATGATTAGGATCATGAAATGCCCTTTAATATCCTACATTCTACTCAAGTTCATCCTCATCAATCCATGGATATTGTGGGCACTGATTTGTGTAACAATCACAACCACAATTTATACACATTTTAACCAAAAATAAAAAAAATAAAAAGCTTATAATATGGGGAATTTATGTGATTTTTCAAATCCAATGTGAATCAATCAATAAATAAGCCTTATTTGTGAATTATGTTCGAAATCGCGAAATGAAGTTGTCATGGCCATGTACTAAATTTGGTTAAATGGCAACATGTGCTGGAAAAATCTATCAAAGATGGCATTTCAACGTAAATAAGTCCTTTCGTCTAACTACTCATTCCAGTATAATGCTTTTTAATACCAATTTTGTCAGTCCTCTAAGGTCTCGTGTGTAAATTTAAAGTCAGAATCAGGGTACTAAAAACGAGTATTGCGGGAATACAATAGGCAAGTGCCGTGACAGATACGATGTATTCACCAATACCGGGATCTTGATGAACAAGGTGGAAAATTACCTGACTCCGACCATAACAAGAAATGGGCTAGTTTAATTGTGCCGCTTAAAGATTATTTTGAAAAATTATTTTGAATAGAGTTTGTACAAAGCTTTCAACAGAAAAATAATAAAAGTCGTGCATAGAAATAATTATGTTACGATCACAAAAGAAAGTAAAACTCTTAAGGACACTCCAAATTTATTATAACAGCCAGAATATAAGTACAAATTACAATTTCGCCAGCTAAAAGCAAGGAGGAAAAAAAGTACTTTGCTTTATTACATTACATAACATTACTGTCGAACGAGAGAGCATATATTATGTGAGGGCATTATGAGAGGCAACATGGGGCTAACAAATCAAAATTTGCCAAGGCTAGCTCTGTTGACACAGTGGGTACGAAACTGATATTACAGGTAACCTGGATCAGTCGTACCTGAAGCCACTGACGGGCCATATTGGTAATCCAAATAGCTCAAGAGGCGGGGGAGTTCCCGTAACATGACTCATGACATACTTATTTCTGGCTCACACTTATGAATCGGAAAACCTTCACGGAATAACGTACAGGTTTATATTCGTTAAGGTTTCCGAATTCATAAGTGTCAGGAAAAAAAAAGTTGGTGTCAGACACTGGTCGAGGGGTCAGGTTAGTGAAACTCCCAGCAGGTCATTCTACGGATTTAAAGTGTTTCAAAAAGTCGGTTTAGTGTTCGCTCACAGTCATGAACAGTTTAAAGCTTGCTTTTGCTTTAAGATGAATGTTTTGAATTATAAATTATAATTAGGAGTATTTTTCAAAATGATCCGGATAGCATGTTGCTAACCGGATGAGAAAGCATCAAGCAATAAGCTAAAGATGAATTAATTCTTGATTTTCGCCATGTCGCCAGCCCAAATCCGTCGTTTAAAACGTGTCCCTGCTCGTTACACATGAGCGATAGCACAGATTGCATTGCATTTTTATCAGCCTTAATTATGCACTAATTGTATAGTTTTGTAAAACATGATTAATATGTGGATTATTAAGTCTCGCAAGAGTTCTTGAGAGCAACTGTCGCCCAAAATTGCAGACAGATACGTTCCGATAATTCGATGGAGACAAAAATTGCTATAAAAATAAACTGCAATACCCATGTTTCCTCCAATATGTGATAATCGAGAGATTGTAATGTTAATTATAAATGTTTTGCATAAAGATCTGGTTTCAACGTAAAAATTTCACACCCGGTAATGAAAGAAATCCATCCGTTTACGTTCATACCGCGACAGATACGGTACCTCCCTCCTGCTACGTTCTTGCAATATGGTGTGATACATAAAGTAGAATACCACACCATGCTTTAGAAAGATGGTAATACCTGATAAGTATAGAGACTAAGTCGGTGAAGGATGTACTTTCATCAAGAACAGTACAACTAAGAAAAAGGCCCGACAGAACAGAACGTTACGGACAGCTTACGTTACTGACGTGGTAACGTTAGGCAATATACTAAAAATCGGATAGATTTTTAAGATCACCCATGCCTTGTTCTCGTGTTTGGAGAATATTAAAGTTTACGATTTTCAATGATTTTCATGGGAGTTTCCTTAATGTTGATATTCGTCATGTTGAGACCAAACTTGAACACGTTTACGGAGGGAATGGCCCGCAGGGGATAGAGCCGGTCAAGGAACAATATGTTTCCCATTAAAATGTGGATAAGCGACAAAACAGAGTACAAAAATCCAGCCAATTCAGTGAGCTCAATGTATTTGAAGTCGCGCGCGTACGGAGGGCATGTCTAGAAAACGGGCAACCGGGATACAACTTCCTGTTAAACAGTTGGTATTGGATATGCTATTGTGTTGGTATACAAAAACTATGTTTTCAATTACCTGCTATTATTTTAATTAATGAACCTTATTAAATAAAGACGGCGTACTCGGCTTATTATATACACAGTACGGCATTCCAACTGTGCAAAATAACGGGTTCGAAAAAACAATGGGGAGTGTTTCTTTCTGGAATGTCATCAGTCTCTTTAAGGTATTCACTTTGATTACGGCCACAAGGGTGCGAGTTATTGTCTGGTATTATAGGGCAGGAGCAGAATATCATAGGGGCCTATTAAGGAAATTCGTCCCTCACCCACACCACACTACAGAAAAGGTTAACACCTTGGTAGTTGATGGACCCTCTACATTAATGATAGGTAGTTAGTACTCTCAAATTGTGTATCACTTTTTCAATAGGCCAATTTAAGTTTACAACAGGGGTCAAACTTAAAATGCCCCAATCATGTGTGAATATGTTATGACCATATTGTCATATAATCTAAGGATTCCAAAAATGTATAATTGTACCATCTACGACCAATGGATTTGGAGTTATAGGGTAAAAAAGGACTAAAAAATGCGTTTAAATTAAAAAAGGCCAATTATTACCTTTTTAAAAAAAAAAAACATTAAAAGTTAATCTGATTATATTTAAAATACTTGAAATATTGCGTGGGGTAAGGAGAATATCAAAAAGTATAGTTTTGATGATGTTAAATATTACTCACGGAGATACGGGTCAAGAAGGTCACACCAATTGGATTAATGTTGCCCTATGACCTATTTTGTCGCAACAGATCACTATACATTGCAGATGGTACAAACTATCCCTTATTTTGACTCAACTTTAAGCTAGATGAACATTTTTAAATATTTTTTTTACCAAAATTGGAGGCAACTTTTGATTTTGGGACACCAGTACAATTAGAAATTGGCCTTTTTTACCATTTTAGCCATTTTTCACCCGATAACTCGAAAACCAATAACTGGTACAAAACTATACATTAGTAGAACTAGACGACAATATGGCATACATTTCAAACATGAATGGAACATTTTACAAGTTTACCCCTGTGGTAAATTAAATTGGCCCTATTAAAAGTGACACCACACTTTGAGAGTACTAACTCCTAGCTTGATGCCATACTAACTTCCATAGGTGTCAAACCTTTTCTTCTAGTGAGGGGTAAACGATGATGTTTGACCTTTGTCTGTGCTCCTCCTCTATTACAGTTGAACCCAGAATGTTGGGAGTATTATGTCAATGCTGATATGATGTTAGGGGTATAATTCACATGACTCTATGGTTGATTTCTATTCCTCTTGTTACAGGCAGTGGCAAACCAATGTCTACCGCTGCAATGCCATGGTGTCTCTGGCTCAGTACAGTCAAATCGTGTTGGAAAACCATGCCGACCTTCCTACAATTAGGGGCGACTTCCTGAAGAACGCTACAGCAATCTGTTGAGGTTCTTAATCGTCCAAGAGAAAGTTAACGGGAGTCATACAACCATGAGAAGATTCCCATCTGCCGAAGACAGCTGGTTTAGTCGACATACTCCCGATTTTGCCGGCCCTATTGCTTCGAAAGGCATTCTGGGTACAGTGGGTAGAGAATGTAATCGTCCGTCAGTTAGAACGGACAGTTGTGATATTCTGTCTGTGGAGAGGCTACATACTATGGAGGTTTCGTCGGCGGAAAATGGTGATTGCAAATTCTTTTGGGTTGTGAATGGATTCCCGTGCAAACATGTGAGACAATAAGAGATATGCACACTTGTAAATCACTCACGATGGGAAAAAACGAGAATGAACAAAATCACAATGGTGTTATTTATTTTTGTAGTGGCGTGTGGATGTATTGTAACAGTTTGACGAATTCAGTGATGACGGTTGGTTTTTAAAAGAATGGGCTGGCCGCTGACGAAAACTTCAGCCCAAAAGGGATCTACGAGGGCAGTGTTTTGACTGACCATCGAGATGTTTCTGTTATGCCTGGGGCGCGAAAATCTGACAATCAGCGAATCATAACTTGGCCTGTTCTCTGTGAAAATGTCTGAATTCACATGATTCTGCACAAGTTAAAGCCTATCTGCGAATTTTAAATCACATATTTGATGACATTTTGCTACTATTTAATACAGTCAAGTTCCATTTATGGTTTGGTGGCATGACTTTAGTTTATGGAACTAATGACAATTGTTTTAACTGAATAGAGTTCAGAAAACTAATCAATGTTTCCGATTACATTATCAATTTTTTTGCGACATTTTAATAGATTTTTATAAAACTCCGGCTTCCTAACAGGTGTTATAACAGAATTGGTTTCCACACTGACAGATAATCGTTTGAATCATTGAATAAGGCGAGTGCGCGTGTATCGTATTTCCGTATCATCATTTTTTGAGGGTCAACATCACTCACCTGAACATATATAATGTTGTTCCCAGGTGCAAGCAGGTGGATACCTGTTTCATTGATCACTTCCACCTCAAAATTGCTGCTATTCCAAAATACGAGCACTCTCTATGGGGCGGTTTCATGGGTGGTCAATAGGTTAATTTGGCCAGACCTGCTCCAGAACAACCCAAGCCATACAGAGAATACAAAGGAGAACCCCTGCAGAAATAGCTGAAATTTTCAGGGTGAACCATTTGCATGTATTGTATTCTTCTCATGCTTGGGTTTGATCTGGAGGGCAACAAAAAGTTCCGTTCAACAGAGTTTATCCGTTAAATGACCCGATAGGATCCTATATGATCCTTTCACGTCTGGACAAGTACCCTATTGACCTCCTCATGAAATCGTTCTTTTAGGCTCATACGATTAAAGTACAACGTAAAGGGTAAAACTTACCTTATACACATGGGGACAGGAATGATTGCCCAGCTCTCTTTCGAAGCGATTGGGCCAGAATCACCATATAAATGTTGCGGTGGGGGCTCGCTAACACCTCCTCTACAGCGAGTCTGTTACCCTCCCGACTTTGAATAATGCCGGTACCCCCATTTATAGAACACCTGGGTAAGAATGAGTACTTGAGTAAAGCGGCTTACGTAAGGTGCAAAACACATTGGTCCCCAAGGCGGGCTCGAAACTCACAACCTTCGCGGGTGCGAGTCGGGGCGCTTTTCCCTATCCACTGGCCCACATGTGCCCATAATATTGATGGTGGGAAAAGTCAATTAATTTGTTAATTTTTTCAGATTTTCATGATTTAAATTAACCGCATTTTGAAATGCAGTTCAGGAAGATATTGAAATGTTAAATTTGATTCATCAAAATCATCAAAAAGCAACTACAACATTAGAATCTTCATTAAGAAAAACATATAATACGTGTCAGCATCATGTTTCGCATGGAAGATTTGAAAGTCTGTACTGAGTTAAAGCCTTAAAGATTTGTACAATTAAAAACTGGAATGATTAGGACACTTTTTTCAAGGAACGTTCTATATAATATATTACCTAAATATTATGGTTTATATATAACGAGGGGAAATTGTTTACATTATATTTCTCATAGGTTCAATTATTTTATTTTTTGCTTTTTTTAAGTTTTTTACTTTTTTTGGGTAAAATTTGAATAAACCCCATCAACATTCGAGAAAAAATAATTATTATCGTATAGTCATCCATTTTAGCCCAATTGTTATTGATCTTAACACATTAACGATATTGGTAAGTTTACAAACGTTATGAAGTAGTATGGTGCTGACTGTAGACTTATCCTCCTGTCTAGAGAGTTGAATATTAATTTGTAATTCAGGGGCCCTGAATCTGAATTACCAAACCATCTGAGGTATTTTGCACTGTAAAATTTGAACATCAAAACAATTTTCCATTGAGCACTTTCTAATTGTTTAAAAGCCTTTGGCCCACTCATACCTCCCCGAGATGTCCCAGTTCCCTTTTAATTCATTCTTTCATTCCGTGAAATGGACTTTCCAATTATATGTTGCATCAAATATTGAAACGGACCGAACATTTTAAGTGAACTTACTTTCACCGATTGCCATAGACTCACCCAAACTTGGTAAAAAGTGCACATGACAATTAAACTACGGTTGTTTATAATGTTATTTTTAATATTGGACACAAAATAAGTTTACTAAATGGAAAGATGTCTACTTCTTAGACTTTGTGGTGCATTCTAGCTACAAAATCAAATACAGGTAATGTGTACTCAATTAAAAAGTTTTGTAATCCCCAGGGGTGTTTTTTCCGTAAGGTGACCCCTCTGACCCACTTTTTTCCAACACACTATGAATTCGGAAACCTAGCGGATAAACATATGGGGTTTATTCCGTGAAGGATTTCGAATTCATAAATGTGTGTCAGAAAAATGGGTCAGATAGGTCACTTTACGGAAGCATCAAACAAACACCCGGTAGAGAAAAATAAAAAAAAAAATATGCCTCTCTACTATTTCTATTTTTTTAATCATTTAACATACTAATTTAAGTTTGGACATTTGTCATTGTTTTGTATTCTGTCATTATAATGCACGCTAGCTCGTATGAGTAGATCTGGTGATGATGTTGACATACAACATAGACTGTAAATTATAAGAAAATGGTTTTTATTCAAATCACTCAATATCCTTTGGACTTACATTTTGTGAACTGTTCAACAATATTCAACCTTATTTTTGTAGGGTCTTCCAAACAACAATTAGGAAATGACGCAGCATGAACTGGTGTCAAGGAACACAAGTTATAGGCAATGTTCGTAACGATGTTACAATAATCTTATATACCATAGTAGAACTTACCAAGAGTGTCAAGAGAAAACTTGTTCTTTAAAACTTACAGATTAGGAATTGTTGATAAAAAATGCAATTATTGTTGAATCTAAGGCATATTCAAAGTCGCTTTGGGATATCTGGTTTGGCACTATCTTTTTCGACAACCTGTTACGAACTACTACTTCAAATACCAATAGCTTGGTAATACTATAATGGATTGCGTATATTATCTATATATATTTTTTAGAAAAAAAAAAAAAAAAAAAAGAAAAAAAAACAATGTTGTGTATCCGTACTTTAGTTGTATATGTAAATTTACAATATTAGTGACGTGTGTGATTTGCTTGAATAAAAATGGATGAAAGTCGTATACAGTACATGTACTGAAAAACCGTCTATACATATGTACTGAACTAAACACATTTCAGTACTTGCACTTTTATGATCGGAACCAGATATCACAGTACACATAATTTTGGCACATACACACACGAAAGAAGGAAATCAAACCTATCTTTATCGCAAATATTTAGAAGAATATCCCCGAACATAACTTAACTCCATCTTTCTTTTTCTTAAGTTTTTGCTAATTAGCGCTCAGGATACATGTCATGTCTTTTGTATTTTTTTTGTCGGGTTCCTAATTGAAAATTTCTGCATTATGGTAGTCTTTTGAGCTTACCCGATTTGAGGAGTGTCACTCGTGATCAATTCTGTAAGTTCATTCGTACTCCAGGAAAACTGAATCTACCATAAATTTTGATTTGTAGAATTGTCACAGCAACGTTTAGAATATAAACACCTTTGGAAGTTCTTCCGATTCAAATTCCACATTCTTTGATAGGTTTCTAAAGGTTAACAACGTTTTACACGAATCATTTTATGTGGACTTCTTTTGTTCGAATCGCCCAATAAGCAAAAGTATTCTACAGGGTGAGCAAAAAGTTACCCGATGGTTTCCGCCATTTTGAATTTTTTAAGTAAAATATATCTAACATCTGTGGTATTATCTGAAAGCTTAGTTCAGTATCAATAATTTCTGCAAAATAATTTACATCGGTTAGGTATAGATAGAGCTACAGTCATTGAATCAAGTAGTCAGATTTGCGCTCTGTCCACGACATTACGGTGCACTTTAAAATGAACGACGTTTCAGCGAAGGAAATCAGTGTCAGAAGAAAATCGGGCTATTTTATTGATCTGCAGAATAAAATGTGACGCGATTTAACCCCACAACATTCAGTCCCCCCCCCACTGCCCTCTTGAACGTTTCTAACGTCCTCATCACTCATAATCACTTGAATGAATTAGCATGATCTATTAGGATTTAAATTTAAAACACCCCCTCAGACCCACAGCTATAATATTGACTTGCTCGAAATTTCGACCATCATCCGACGTTGTCTTTTTCAAGAGTGAGCTTCTGAAGCGGGAGAGAAGTCACATGACTCAAGATTCACATCCAAGTCACAGACTGATATATGTATCCGTTTTAGGAGGAGTTGAAAAAAATCTAGACCAATATGATATGACATAATCGGTGACACTTTTTGAGGTTTAAGGTTATTGTCTATATTTGTAGACAAAAATATGCCCCATCTTTAACAAGGTTGTTTTAAAAAAAAAAACTTACATTAATGGCCCTTACACTTAGATACCACTTTATTTGGCTTAATATATTTTGCGAAACCAAAGGAAACGAAACAGAACTCCCATTGGAATACACGCTTTATTCCGTTATGCACATTAGGCAGCATGACGGAATTAAAGCGTTGTAATCCAATGAGAGTTGTGTTTCGTTTCGTTCGCAAAATACAGTAAGCCCTTTTATTTGACATAACATAGGACATTCCCTTTCATCTTTTGGGGGAGTCATTGCTTAGTTGGCCGCCGCCGTGCATTCAAATGGAATCCGGGATTGGATAGGGGGAAAACTGATTCGGAGCTGATTCAAAAGACTTGTAGAATTGGAATTAATATTTGCAGCAAATAAAGATAATGAAATAGGCTTTTTCGATGATACCCATATGTTAGATATGTATTTGAAATTCAAAAGGGCGGGACAAAATCGGTTCAAGTTTTTTTGACCGCCCGTATATTTGGATGCAAGGGTATACGTCTCACGTTATGGCTTCTGAAAGTAAAGTAAAATCCAGTGGCTGACTGAAATTTAGCAGAAACGGAGTACATTCATAATTCAACCCTACAGCCGAACATGTGCAGTACGTGGAATGAGGATATTCTTTTTGTTCGATCGGTTCACGGACAATGCATAATTGCAGAGGCATCTAGGTGCTTCACATCAATAGAAACAATGAGCAGTTATATCATTATAAAACAACATAATATAAAATTCTATGGCAAAACAACTAAGATGTACAATTTCGGAAAACTTAAGAGGAATAATTTAGTAGAAATTGTCAAAACATACTGTACATGTATGTGACCAAGGGATAGGAGAAGAGAAAACAACCAGTTGCCTCCCATACTAGGAACATTTACACCTAAATCGTTCGGTGTGAGGATCTTGTGCATGTGGTACACACCCAGCGACATCGGTGAAGTCTTGATCTTTCCTGGATTTCAGATGCCTCTACCCTACCCAATATGGTAAACAAATTCCTAGGCAAACGAATTGGAGGAGGAAATTAGAGAACAAGAAAATGAAGATTTCAGGATTTTGCATGCAAAGCATGGGCGTTACACCGACCCGGGTATTGAGAAATAAGGCGGAATTTACCTAATCTTTACGTGCATCTTACATTACATTATATTGATAAATAATTCATAAGTTGAGAACACTGATTTTCATTGAAGGTATTGTATTCAAGTCATATGAGTGAACATGGAATGAACATTGAATCTTCCCCAGTGGACCGGTGTCCATAACGCTGAGAAAAAAGTCCACCGCACCGATTCGAACAGGCACTTCGTATCACATGTACGTTGTATTATATGTGACACGAAGGTTGCCGGTTTGAATCCGGACAGGTACAAATTTTTGTTTTAAAGTTCTATGTGTGGCAGCCGCCCGAGGAAACGATTCGATGTTCAAGATTATTCCACAACCCTTGTTTGTAGTCCAATTGCTTAGAGCGAAAGTGTTAGTAATGTGGAGGTTGCTGGGTTCAAGTCGGCCAATCACACATATTTTAAATAAACATTTTCCGTGGCTGCAGGAGAGATTAATAAAAAACATCCATTGTTCTACATGGAGAACAAAGTACTTAAAGGTCCCAGGAAATGCAAATAGACTTGATGTGGTTGGTGTCAAGTTTACAAGGAGGTCTTCTATTTTATCGTGTCCACAAACACTGTGGTTTCCAAATATGATCCAGCCAGAGATGGTAACAACGTCTGGCTGATCACTGAATTCCGCAAGGTATTTGTTTGTGATTGTTGCTCAGCAATGGGGCAGACCAAGAGGTGTTCCACTGTCTGTGGTGCTATTCAACAATCACAGGTAGTATCCTGATCTGCTTACAGATAGCCCCACTTTCTGCCAGGATACCTTAGATCGGCCCGTTCTGGTCTCAATCTATTAGGCATCGCCATTCCAGCCCATGAGCAGTCAGCTCCAGGTGGGGAGATGCTCACCCGGTTCAAGACCGATAGATGTTACTTGGTTGATGGCAAGTTTTATTCCACAAGGCGACTCTCAACTCCTTAGAGACTGTGTCAAGAGGGGACTGTGCTAAGAAAACCTCTCTCTGGATTAGGCGGTTGGCAGCAGTACTGTCGGACATAGGGGGTTTGCTTCACATGCGATACTTGGCAGCTACGCTCTGGCATGCCGCCACACGACGACGGATGTTCGGTGGAGCAATTCCTGCTCGGATGTACAAGTTTTCCGTTGGTGTGGACGGAGGCATCCTGTGTGAATAAGCCGGCAGGAGGCATTTAACGCTGGATCAAGCTTCTTGGCATGGGTTGATCTTAATAATAATTAAGCACTTATAATGCGCCATTTATATAGAAAAAACGAAATTCTAATCCAAGGCGCAGGAACAATAAGAAAAACAAGGACATTCGGACAATTAAATGAGGACAATCAAATGATGGCTGAAAAAACATTTTCATATCAACATTTGTTTGACCTTTACAAAGAATGCAGAAAGAGGGACATATTAAAACAGTAAAAACACAAAATATGTCAAAAATAGAAACATATTCGTTTAGTCATTATATGCAGTTTAAAAAGGAATTGTTTTAGTCCAGACTTGAAAGGATGAAACAGAATTTTTGATTGTCGAAGGCAGAGGTAAAGAGTTCCAAAGTTTTGTGCGATAGCAGAAAAGGCACGATCTCCAAGTGAAGACATCTGGTACGTGGCAAACTGTGAGTAAGATTTGTCAGCTGACCTTAGAAAACGTGCAGGAGTATATGGGTAAAAGGAGATCAGTTAATAAGAGGGTGCCATATTGTTCATCCTTTCCAGGTAGAAACATGTTTTGTAATGAATTCTTCACGGACAGGTAACCAATGTAGAGACTTGAGAATAGGTGTGATGTGAGCATATTTCCGAGTCTTTGTTAAAAACACGCTGCAGCAGAGTTCTGCCAAGCTGAAGTTTTTTAGTTGTTGTTCAGTTATACCATTTAACAGGGCATTTCCGTTGTCCAAGCGTTGATGTTACAAAAGCATGCTTAGAATTCTGCAGTTTTCTTGGAGAGAGTTTTCTTATGTACTGAGGTTTCTGATTTGGAAAATATGAAATTGGCACACTTTGTTAAATGGTTGTCCATTGACAAGTGGAATCAAGATGTTTCCCAAAATTTACGACCAGTGGTAGAAGCAGGTCTGGTTGAAGAGCCAATCTTAATACTTATGGTAGGGATCTGTTTTGAGATTTTGGAAGACACAATAAGGAGTTAAGTTTATCATCATTTAATTTTGTTAAGGTGAGTGACATCCAGGAAACGGATTCGATACACATATTCAATCGCTGGTGAGCTAAATCTTCTGCCTCAGAGCAGTTAATTAAATGAACAAATAGAGTTGTGTATAATCAGCATATGGTGTGAGTCCAAGCCATGTAAGCGAGCAATATTAACAACAGGAGAAACATAAATGGTGAAAAACAAAGGATCTAGCACAGACCCTTGTGGTACTCAACAAGAAGATCAAAGCAGAGAGACAAGTCATGTTTATGCTAACAGATTGGCTTCTTTTGACAAATATGAAGATATCCATTGAAGAGCTGAACCCCTGACACCAATTGCTTCAAGACGCGGACAGAAGAATATTGTGATCAATGGTGTCGAAGGCCGCAGATAAATCCAGTAGTATTAGAAAACAGCATGTTTATATCAATTCCTTACATGTATCATTTTGCACTTTAAGAACGTGCAGTCTCAGTGCCATGAAATGTCTTATAAGAAGATGGTATTCTCCTTAAGATTGTTTGTATCCAAGTGAGCATTAAGACGGGAAGCGACAACTTTTTCAATAATCTTAGATACAAAAGGGAAATTGGACACAGGAGTATAGTTTTGAGATTTTCTGGATCCAGAGTGATTTCTAGCAAGTGGCTTGACAACTGCCATTCTTAAATGAGAAGGAACAACTTGAGTTTCAAGAGAAAGATTTACAATCTTGGTAATAGTTGGTACGAGGAGATTATATGTCCTTTCGAATCCATGTAGGAATAGGATCAAGTTGGCAATGTTTTTGATGGAGAGGAATAACCAGTTTCGAAACTTCATTCTCAGTAGCTGGGGAAAAAGTGTTCAGGTGAGGCACAGAAAACCTTAATGAGTTGTAGACCGGTGTTCATTTTCTGCATGACGTGAAAGTAGAGCGAATGTTATTTATTTTGGAGATGAAGTAATTGTTAAAAGTGTCAGCCAAAAACTTGATTAGACTGATGAGATGGTAATTTGGGTTTACCCTTCTGGTGCAGTAGTGACTCGGCAATATGAAAAAGTTTCCTTTGCAGTTTGACATTTTCTCTATCTGATCCTTGTAATAAGAAAGACTTTGTTTTCTGATAAGTGAGTGAACATGGAGACGCTGAGCTTTGAAAATATCACGGTCGATTTGCAGCCTGTTTTCCGCCCAGTATCTCTAATAGTTTTCGTTTTCGTTTTGCTGCAGCACTTTCATCATGTACCAAGGATGTTGCCTACGTGACAGTTTTAGATTAAGCGGGGCATGTTTTTCCAATAGGAACTTAAGGTCTCATTTTACGATCATAAGTCAGAGAGGTCAGACTTGGTGTTTGTGATAAGGTTCAGAATTCCTTATATCAACAATTAAAATCAGCATGATTTATCGCTTTCAGTTTCGATAGTTAATTGGTTTTTGGCAATCCGGACTTGTTCAAAATCCAATTTGCAGTGCACGGCAGTGGTCAGAGAAGAAGGAGCCAACTTCAACTGAGTGAATTAAGCTATCAGATGTGCGAGTTCATAGCCAGTCCAAAATATGACCCTCATGTGGTCGGACTTCACAAACGAGTTCATGATTGCCATGTTTCTATTAAATCAGTGAGTTGAACCGTATCGGGATCATTGGGTACATCCATATGGAAATTAAATTTGATCTCCCCAACTAGTAAACTTGCATGAGATGATAACAAAGTTGTCAGGTAGCCTGCAAACTCAGTCATGAACATATTTATGGGACCGATAGTTTGCAGTTATATTGGGGTCTGTACACAATGACCCTACTTGATCGGCGTGGAAGTTCCTTAAAAGTTAAATCACAAGACAGAGTTTCAAAAGTTGTTGAATTGAAGATGTTGACATTTCACACTTTATGGTGCAGGTAGATGAAGTTCCACCTCCACCACCGATTCTACTGGACGTGGTGCTATGGACAAAACAAAAACCAGGAGGTTCAATGCACCAATGTTTACGTGTTTATTCAGTTGTTGCTGGCCATGTTCAGTCAAGGCAACAATTGGAGATCATGTTTCAGGATATAATCATAAACACATCAGTTTTATTACATATGATTGAGCATTGAAAACAAAGTTGGTCAAAATATCATGTTGAAGTCAGAGTTGGAGTTGTGGGTTGAGATATTAGGCACATAGTTCAGAGATAAATGCTCAGTTTCGTGGTGAAGACATGCTTAAAGTAGATTCCTTCTTTTGGGTCCTTTTGTTCCTCTGCGGGTAGTCTGATTGCATTTATGTTAAAAGATTGGATGATAACCATGCATGCGAGGTAGATGAATTTGGATGAATTTAGGCTCAACAAAGTGTTCCTGTCCTATTTAAGATTTTCAGTTTTAAGCACAGTAGATGGTGTATCAAAAATTGGTCCTGGATGGGGTTCATTATCACCAGATGGAGAAGGCGCTAACGGAAACGCGCTGAAGTTCTGGTAAATACGAATCCTAGGTCCAACAAAATGGCTTAAGGTGAAAAAGCAGCGAATGGTCGTGTCACCTCATGATGTACAATTGTAACATGCTCACCCCATTAGGAATGGGCAAGGCCAAGGAGGGCCAAGGAGCAAAATAAACGTTCCCATGGTGAAATCAATAATCAATTTCTAAAATCATTGCAGCGTTGGTGATGCAAATAAGACAGTCTCAAGTGGTCTCAAGAAGACATTCTCACGTGGTTTCCTGCGTAGTACACAAACATAATGATTCAAGCTGATGGGGAAATTTCAAGTGGTGTGAAGATTCACTCCAAGTGTGTCACAGCTCCAGTTTTAGTAAAAATGATGACTGAAAAGTTTTAAAATCCATTAAAATGTTGCTAATCCAACTCAAAATCCATTAACTGTATATCACAGATGGAGAAAGCTAGCTCTTCCTCCCATTATAAAAATCAGGTACAGACAAGTGACATATTCCAAGAAAACAGATACAAAATGTTGTGCAAGAGAGATGTGCACACGAGGTGCTCAATCTCAACACAAACACTCCTCATCTTTCCCATACAGGGCAGCATACTCTGCACATGAGAAGCACAGGGCAAGTGCCCTCGATCTTAGGGTATGTGGGCGAGCACCCCATCTTGTGCCAGTGAGTTTGTTCAAGATGTTATGGCGTTAACATACTTTACTCTCGTCTTCTCGATGTGGTCTTATAAAGAGAGTACGGTTCCCAAGGTAACTCCTAGGTAGACAGGGGTGTCACAGTGCTCCAGGGGAGTCCAGACAGTGGGGTGGGTAACTTTAACTTGACGTTTGGCTTCACGTTGCGTAGATGGAAAGCACACACCCTGTGTCTGAGATGATTGCACGTAGGGGTTTTCCTCATAATAAGGAGTGAGTTCACATCCAAGTTTGGAGATCTCCTTCAACCCTGTTGAAGTCGGCATCTTGTGCGCTATTCCAAGATCGTCTGCATAAATAAAACGACAGGTTCCTGCACTCCTAGGTTGGTCGTTGGTAAATATGTTGAACAGGAGAGGTGCAGCACACTCCCTTGTGGTAGATTCTTGAGCCTACGCCATTGACTCTTCTTCGCTCCTATCTACAAAGAACATCCTGTTTTGCCAGCAATCCTCGATAGCTCAGTCAAGCGGATGTCCCTTGGTAGTTTCCATGATCTTATGGAGTAGCACTGTGATAACCGTGTCGTATGCTGCGGATAGGTCGACGAACACAGCTCCGGTTAAACCATACCCTTCCGAACCATCTCAATGTGTTGAGTTAGGTTGAGTACTTGGCTGTTTGTGATTTCTGGCCGAAACCTGCGTGTTCTGGTATGAGGGTTCGTCTATCACAGGTGCGATACGGATGAGCATACACTGGATCGAGCGCTTCCCTGATTGAGCTAATCTTTGTCCGCTTAAGGTCATAGGTCATATTTTAGGTCATATTTGACTTAGTTTGCCTCTTCTTTGACCATCTGTGACCTAAATGTTCTTTAAACCCTAATGAAATAACATATTAATTATGCTGATTTAGTTAATTACCTAACTTGTTAATCAGTATGTCTTATTCACCAGATCATACATACATCCCTACACGATGTGTGAACAGTAAATTAGCATACATATCTGGAATTTCTAAGCTATATCATTTACATCATCGGCCACCTATTTTATATCATTGTCCATACCCACACCTGTCTACTATGTTGCGATCTGACTTGTATCACTTCATGATTTCCCGGACGTATAAAACTCACCTTCAGAAACACCTTGATTTACTCCTGTGCAATTGGTATCAGTGAAATATGTGCGTTTTAGGCACATCAAAATATTTACAAAATGTATGGAAAAAAATTTTAATACAATAATTTTCCTGCACGGAAGTGAACAGACAATCTCTCTTAATTTGATACCCTGTGCTCCAGTTAAAGTCAGATATGACCGCAACGGCCTAGTATTCGCTACCTTTGCATGTAGCTCATCTTCCGTATTTTCCACTTGTTTTGTTACTTTTGGATTTGAATCATGATAACTAGAGTTAGGTAGCATTTCAAACAATTCACACTTACGAAGCTCTTTGAACCAGGCATGGGATAATCGGATTTGAAGATTGCAGTTTTGTATGATATTTGGCCATCCATATCCCTGAAATTCCTAACTGCCATTTTCTGCCACAAAAATCACGCAGCGGACCCTTTTCTTTGCTTTTACGGGGAAAGTGCTCCTAGATCTAAAAACACAAAAGGCCCTAACGCTACCTCCCTTTTTTTGCGTGTCGTCAGGTTTCTAGTCATTTTTCTCTAGGAGCGGAGGGATTACCTTAACTAGTGACGTGTTGGTGTATGTTTCCCAATGTTTGATTTCTCTGCATTTTACTGAAGTGGATTTAAACTGTCACCTTTTCTGTTCCATACCATGAGATAGATAACTAAAGACCAGAGGTGGCCAACGGCCTTTTTGATTCGTCGAACTCGTTGGCGGACGGGTAAAGTTACCGCACAAGCCCATTACTACGAAAACCTTACAGCATGGAATGCCTTTATCGTTGATTTCGCCATGCGACCCTCGGTTATAAACGATCTTAGATATCAAGAATCTTCGGGCATGTCGGGTTCGTTAGGAGAATATACCGTCGCCAAGATCATCTACTATGTTTTGCACGTGTTTCATATGGCCGTCCCCAGATAGTATGGTCCTGTGTATGTTCGCATCTGCTATGATGTGATTTTTTAACTTCCTGTAATGCACAGTTCTGATATTTTTTATAACATGGAACTTTGACCTCGGTGAGTCGCGAAACAACGTCCGCCAACTCGTTCGTTGTATTATTTGTAATCAGCGAAAATAGCGTTTTCTTGCCAATTCTACATTAAATACCAGGAACTCCCGGAGGACTTGGTCCATACAAGAATCATTCATCCTTGTTTATACCCACCTTCTTTTGTTTGCTCGCCAGGAAATTCAAAGGATGACAGAATTGTGTTTTGGAAGATCCATAACCCAGTGAAGCAAGGAGATGTACCATTAGTCAAATAGAATATTGCTTTCCAAGCCTACAAAAGCGCACTAGTGGTTTTGTTTGTTTTTTTTTCTTCACAAAAGTAAATGTTGAATTTGGGTTCGATTCATATTTTAAATATTTTCATAATTGTCTATTTTATAAGACCATTGTACATTTAATGCGAAATATCATATTTCTTTTTCTACATAAAATACCAACACCAACAACAATTATGGCTGCTTTTCCTAAGAGAATGGATACCTAAATCCCACAATGCATTGCTCCACGTAACAGGACAAGGAAATGTTAGATGGGCAAAGTTCGTCACCGAAAGGAAACTAAGACATCAAAATAGAGAAATGCGATCATCCAATTATGTCATTGTGAGTATTCATGACCTCATGTCGGTGTACATTTCAATCCTATTATGACGTTGTACCCGAATATAATGTTGGTCATGACAAATATTTGCCCATATCTGAAACCTTAAAATGCTGTAAAACTACATGTTGGAAATCTATGGAACTTACATTTAGGTAGTTATCTCTTGATTTACTGATTTCACATTTCCCAGAATGCAATGCAATGTGAGCATCTGCTCATATTTCAACGTTTTTCTGGGAAATGTGAAATCGGTGAATAGAGTCCGCGTTTTGTATTAGCGGCCATCTTTAAGGGCAGGGGATGATCTGTGAAATGTACATTCACTTTTCACATGGACCATATTCGTTTTTCAAGATGAGTGTATTGCTTGATGGCCACTAATATGTAACACGTACATAGGTTAGTCATCTACACGCTGTTACGATCAGAAATACCCTTTAAACACATCAAATGAAATGAGCCTCGTGCACAAATGATCTAAATTTTATATAATATCACTGTTTAACATTACAATTTTATCAATTGGTTGGATCAAGAATTTGGAATGCCCAAATTACAATGGTAATCACATTACAAAGAACTCTTCTTAAATATTATAATCCTTACAAATGAGAAATGTCCACTCATGGTCACGTGACATATGGATTATGTATATGAAGCAGCTTCAGATCCATCACCAAACTTGTGTATCGGCATGGGGTCAAAGGTCATTAAGGGGAAAAATAAGCAGCTGCAGGGTATGTGTCATCGCGATGACACCGTCACATAGTTCGTCTTTCTTTCTGTCACAGTTTTCAGCTTATAACTCCAACATGTATTGGCAGATTTTGAACACACTTAATCACAACAACCCCCATCTTGACCGTTACATGTCCCATGACTAACATGGGGTCAAAGGTCATGTAGGGGTCATAGGAGTCAAAAGTTCATGACAGCTTACAAAGTCATATAAATCCACGATATATAATCCTCTTTCGGAGCAGCCATGAAGATAGCTTTGTCCAGTAGTGCAAGACGACGGGGCTGTCCCTCGGCGTCACTAATATTCCGCAGTACAATAATCTAAGTATTAGTATTACCACTAAAAATCTGCCTGTCGCAAATGTCCACTTTAGGACCACCAAGTGGACTCCTTTTCGCGAGACAAGATAGCTTGTATATACAGCTCCTGTACTTGTATATACGGCTCCTGTGGTGTCTATAATATCAATTGATCCTTATACTATGTACTGCACTGATCTACTATGCCGGCAATCTTCTATCGCAACATCACTGCTTATATTATTTCACATCTATATTCCCCCAATATCTAAAAATATCTATTACAGCAGCATTATGTAATAAGTATAGTCTAATACTGTCCAATTGATGGATCACACACCATTACATCATATTATCTTACACTATTAACATCATGGGAACTACCTATATGATGCAATCCTTGTTTTGCAACAAAGCTGGAAAATCCCAATGTATCTATAGTAGCTTCTCTCCAACTTGTAAACAACACCTGGCACCATCTCAGTATAGCACTAGGTGAATTCCATTTCTCTTGCATAATGAAACAATGTGCATTCTCTGTGAGAAATCTTTTCTCAAGTAAAATAGAGAAATAATATAATATTTTAATCATATAATGGGGGATACTATAACACCTCCAGGAACATTAGCATCACTATAAAGTCAAGAATGTCTTGTTGTTCTTGAAAAATGATAGGCAAATCCACCGATGCGTTATGGAGATGGCTTAATCAATCAGTCTATTGCCCATTTCCAGTGGCAGTACCAAAGTATATAAATGGTAAATACTTAACCCTTTCAACCCTGGCAGATTCTATAAGTTATAATACTTATAATACATAAGTCATTAATTGTTTTTAGATGACTTCCCAAATGAATTACCTGTGTTGAAAGATCAGAGCCATGTATATACCACGGGGAAGCAGAAGGTTGAAACCCTAGGCCAGACCTATGCCGAGAAAAGCCAACTTAAGTATGTAGATGAACCAACTCCAGAATTGCAAAGGACAATCGTCTGCACCAATTTCACCAAGGACAACATAGTTTTAAAACCAAGAACATCAGGAGACTCCTGTGCAAATTAAAACCAAGAACATCAGGAGACTCCTGTGCAAATTTAAACCAAAGCTACTGGTCCTGATGAAATTTCCAAAAATCTTCCAAGAGTGTTTCGCTGATCTCAGAAGTCCTTTCAGCCGTCAATCTGAATTGTGTTTTGCATTTCGCACACTGGGTATCTTCAAGCCAATGGATTGGAAGTGTGCCACAGTACACGAGAGGAATTCAAAATCCAATCCATCCATGAATGGCTCAATCTCCCTCCTTAGTAATATCAGGAAAGTTATGGAAGAAGTGGTGCAGATTCGGTTTGAGAAGTACCTACCTGTTGCAGCATTATCTTATCTCAAACAGGCAGTTTGGATTCAGACCTCATTATATAGCACAGCTGGCATCCTAACCATCCTCTCCAAGCAATAGCCCAACCGTTCTATCAATGTGGTTCTACCTGGGCAGTCTTCACTACTAGGTCCATATCCTATATCCGCTAATGCGTCTCACTTTCAGTTTATTTTTATTTCTTATTCGCATATCAACATATTGTTATACATAGGCAAATACTAGTAACCTTTTATCCAAAATTGTTAGTCTTAGTTAATCATATTGTAAAATAATGTTCTACTACACTCGATGCATCTGGAAAAGATGTTTGAACCCAGTGTGAAAAGCAATTAATCAGACTTCAAACACTTAAAATTCAACATCTAATTCCATTTGTCTAATAACCACTTGGACTAACGCCGTTTTGTCTGAACTCAGACGGTCTAAATTGCCGAGAATGCTAATAACTACTTAGTCTATTGTCACTTGCTCTAATAACTAGTTGGTGTAATTACCATTTTGTCTCCAACCATTCGTCTAATATCCAACAGGTCTAATTTCCACTTCGTCTAACATCACTTGGTCTACACCCATTTCGTCTAATTATCAGCTGTTCTAATAACCATTTAGTCTAATCCCACAATCACATTATTAACTCCGACTCTAAATCCTAACACTAACCCTAAACCTAACCATGGCATGGTGATTATACCAAATGGGCATTAGATGAAACGGTAATAGCCGATTTGGTGATTAGACGAAATGGTGATTAGACCAACTGGTTATTGGTTATTAGACAAAATGGGATTAGCCCAATTGACAGTTACACCAAATAGTATTTAGTCCAAGTGGTTATTAGATAAAAAGAAATTAGAATATGTGGATAATTAGACTATGTGGTTTTAGACAAAATGGAATTAGACTATCTGGATTTTAGACGAAATAGATATTAGACGAACTGGCAATTCCCCATTATAGACATACATTTTAAGGGACGGTTTCAAGCCGTACCCGTAGGTTGACTGACGGTTGCTAGTGCTTAGAATAATAGGAGTCAGTTCCAACCAAAAAGAACCCAATGCGGAAATGTTAACCAACCGCTGGCTCAGTTTTGAGGCCACCTCTAACAGTTATAGAGTCTTCCATTTTCTGTCCAAGTCCGATGTTAGAACCAATATACGGATTTTTCATTAGGCAGATTGCATTGTAATGTTACCAAATGACGTCACGAACCTTCACTCGTGGAACAGGGAGACAAAGTCGGAAATCTTGGAAGTCGTCGAACCCGCAATGCGCTTGCGTACATCAGGGCGTGCATGCGTTCGTGTTAAATCATTCGCTCACATTGCAATGCATTCTGGAAATGTGAATGCAGTTTCTGTATAACAGCCCAAGAAGCTTTCCTATTTGAAACACTTTTATAAGAGATTACTTCCAGAGAGACACCTGCGATTTTCCAATGTTGCGAACGAGGCTGAGATATTAACATATTTGAGATGTTTTCAGATACATACATTTGTGGCATACTGCTCGAAATATAAACAATCGCTGATTTGACCAATAATTATGAATAGGATTTTAATGTTACTCCTTTTTTGATAACGATAACATATTAATGACTTAATACATGTTGATTTGAACAAGGCTTGGTGGCCAGGCTGGTGGCGCTATACCTCAACATTGTCTATGGGCTCAGACGATGGCGGCCAAGACTCTTTCAATATAGCAACTCATCAAAACGAACCAAACATCACTTTGACTTTGACAGATGTACTCTGCAGCTCCTCGACAGTAGAGGTCAAACGCAGAGGTTAGTGAGTGCGCTAGACATTAGTTAGATGCTGGAGGGTTGGTTTCTTAGATACTTGGTTGTTTCTTCTTTAAATACTTCAGTTGTAGTGATATTGACGAGGGTTTCAGGTAGACAGTTCCATTCGGGTTTATTGTACATCAAGGCCGTACGCGAGTTCACATTGGTGTGTTAACACCAAGTGTGTCTATGTCTTGTTCTATTGAGAGTTCAGAGTGGAGGAGGTCAAAAGAGACTTTTACAGAAACAGATTTCTCGAAATTGGAGAGGGTTGTTCATTAGCGTAACAGGCGAAGGTGGAGCAGGTTGCTACCCCAGAGAGCTTTGACCGGGAGTTTGTGATTATACGTCAGGCACTAATGTACAAACACCTCGATCACTCTTTACAACTTTTCCCCATATTTACAAAATAATATTACTTTTGTATTTATGTAACAAAAAATAAAATATTAACATGGCAAATGAACTAACCCTTTTCTCTCAGTTTTGCGTTCGCATCAAGATAGCTTTCCAATTATAGCTTATTTTCAGATCATTTCTACCATATAGGTTGAAGTTTAGGAGCATCTAAAACATGTCTTGGCCTACTTGTCTGAATAATGTAAACTTTTGGACCCTCATATGTCCTTAAAAAAACATCTGTAATACTTTGTTACCTGAAATTTGATTTTTTTTCAATGTTAATTGCGCTTCACCTGTTTCATAATTAAGAGAATTCTAAAAAAATCAAACGAAAGAGGCTAAATTCATTTATTCGCTTCTTTTCTTTGAAAACGCAGCCCTCTTCAGTATATCAAAATTACAGCGAACTGCTGAGACTTGACGTCATCAAAAAAGGTCCACAACAACCACAGAAGGCACAAACATTTGAATACAGTAATCATTCAGATCACCACGCCAAATTTGCAGTGACATCCAAGATCCTTGGTGTCATCACAACTCTTAACTTCACTTTGTCCTCACATCAATAACCGTATATCACCTGTGCTAGTTGTTAAAGCCATGCCACTCAAGTTTTTACACGAATGTTTCGTGTCTGTTTTCACATAATACAGGTAAATGTACCACGCCTTTTTTATTTTTAGGGTTAGAGAGGGCGCCAGAGAGACCGGTATGGTCCTAACATTGTACTTTGTAAAGTGCACTGACCATGGAGCTTAAAGTTAAGACATTACAAAGTAAGCCCAATTTTACGTTTTTTAGTGAAATCATGAGGATAACTTTCACCATTGAATGGCAGTTTCACGCTTATCACCAACACTTATTATCAAAAGAAAAATTGTAATTCTCCTTAGGAGACACAAATACATTTCCAACCACACACACACCACAACACACACGACCCCACACCACACCACAACACACACACACACACGATATATATATATTCAAAATTTCCTCTCATATAATATATATATTATATATATATATATATATATAAAATATATATATATATATATTATATATATATATATATATATAAAATATATATATATATAGTTATATATATATATATAATATATAATATATACGTTGTCCGTATCACTTCGAGAAAAGAATGTAGATGACTGAGTGAGGTCGGCTAACTCGCGAAGTCGTAAGGCTTAAAGATATTTATCTACCTATTATATATATATATATATATGTATATATCTAGTCTATATATCTATAATATATATAAATTATATATATAATAGCGAAATTACTTGATAACACAGCGGGCGTAGCATCTACTATCGTACATGAACTTCTTGCTGTGAATGGGACTCGCACCCACAACCTTATGCTGCGGCGCTAACCAATTGTTTTCTACCTCACATTGTTCCACTCGCCTTACACGCACTAGTTGCGCCCTCACTCATACGATCTCCTTCTTTTTCCGAATGTGTTGTGTTGTTGTTTTAGGCGGCATTGCTATCTCTGATGTTATCAAAATCTCAAGCAGATAATGTCAGCCTTAAACCGACTTTTTTTTTTTCTTTTGATGGGAACCAGGACGGCGACATTGATTAAAACACCGAATAGTTTACGTAGTGAGCCGGAATGTCAGGTTTGTACGGTGTCAAGGATGTGGAGTATGTCACCGTTGCCACGTTTCCAAAGTTTGTCAAGGGGTGTCAGGTGTCCAGAATGACAAGGATGTCATGGGATATCTATGTGCCCGAGGTGCAGGAGTCATCACTGTCAGTAGCGTCAGGTGTCAAAAGTCGTCCCTGTCGTGACAGGGGTTTCAAGGGTTGCCAAAGGGTGTTAAGTTATTAAGGGTATCAAGTATGTCAAGGTTGTCGGGTGTCATAGGTGTCTGGGCTGTCAAGGGATGTGAGGTTGACAGAGTATCAGTGGTGTCAAAGGGCGTCAGTGGTGTCAAATAATATCAAGTTGTTAATGTTTATCAAGGGTGTCGAATAATGTCAAAGGGTATCAGAGGTATCAGAGGTATCAAAGGTGTCAGAGGAGCCAAGGGATGTCACAGGTGTCGATGCGTGTCAGGGTATCAAGGAATGTCAAAGTATAATCAAGGGTTTTGTTTTAGTGTCAGGTGTCAAGTGGTGACAATGAGTGTCAGAAATGTCAAGATGTGTACTGGGTGCACCCAAGACATCCCTATGACACCTGCCAACCCTTGACAACGTTTGACATCCGTGACACGCTTTGTCACTTAACAGGTGGCCGTTGACACTCTGACACCACTTGATATACAGATGACATCTTGACACCTCTTACACATCTTGACTCTATGACAAGCCTTGTTGCCTGACACCCCAACACATTGACATTCGTGATAATCCTGACAACCTTTGATAATCCTGACAACCTTTGACACCCCGACATCCTGACACCTCTGACATCCTTGACATTACCTTTGACACCCCGGACAACCCTTAAAAAACCCCCAACATCCGCTGTGCGTGACTATTTGGTATTTCAAATATCGACGTTCCTGGTTCCGCATCTCTTTACCTGACATTTCCCTGGTTGAGATTTTGGAGTATCAACTTCAGAGATAGCAATCATCAGCCTAAACTCTCGAGGTAATGTAAAATATCTTCGAGATCTTTGCATTATTTCGATAATGTAAAGATCTCCCACTCACCGCGTTCGCAGTACTTTTAGGGTACAGTAGGGTACGGTAAGATACACACGCGGGTTCGTAATAGTTTATCGGTTACGCACATGCGTTTGCAGGTGTGTAAGCTAAACTGACATGAATAACGCATACTTCATGTATGCCCAACAAGCTACGCGGTGGTTCGGCGCATTCTTTGACCAATCGCATTGCGAAATGAGGTGTTCCTCCTGCCTGCCCTCACGCAATCTACGCGCGCTTATGTTCGTTTCTTTTTCTTTTCTTCTTTCTCTCAACAGATTATTAGATCATGCTGTAGTAAAGTTAATGGGGTACGCATTCTGTTGCAGCAAGTGTTTAAAGGTTCGCACACGCGTTCACAAATGTTTAAAATCCCAGCGTGGTTCGCAAATGTTCTGATACGCACATGCCGTTTTATAGGTGTTTACGGCTACGCACGCGTGTTAACGTGGGCTTGAAACTACTTGGACAGGAGAATCACATACCTTTTTGCGAAGGCGCAACAAGCTAACGGTTTGTTCGGCTTATACTTTGACCAATACTACTGCGAATGAGGTGCGATGTTCCCTCTGCCTTAGGCAGTCTATGCGAGCTTTTGTTCGTTGCTTCCTTTTTCTGTTCAACACATTATTGATCAGAGCTGTTAATATTAAATGTATTGAATACACTCTTCGTATCCGAGTGTTAACATCTCACACTCGTGTTCGCAAGTTGGTTTTAGTTAAGGGTACGCACGGCGCGTTTCACAATGAAAAAGATTCGACTCAAAGGCGGGAAACCCTAAATCACTTCCACTTTGGGATGGAAGGTAGTTCCGGTAAAATAATAAACCTGTGTGAGCATATTTTGGCCGCCATTTAATGAAAGAGTATAGCTTGAACATCTCTGTACATTACACCAATTTTGAATTAGATTCTTGTGTAGGAAGGAACCCTCGACGTCCGGCCCTTGTCGCAAGCGGCTATGGAGGCGTACAGGTTCGGCTCAGAATACCGATGGCGCTGTTCATATGCCCTTTCTTAATATCAATACTAGAATTATATCAAAAATTGCAACCAGTGCCGTAGCGGGGTGCGATGTACCTACCCAAATCCCCAATTTCCAAGGGTCCACAAAAATGAGGTGTGCGAGCGAAGCGAGCTGGGAAAAAAACTAGGGGTTTTTAGGCTTTTTTTTTGGGGTGGTCAAAAAGGAAATTTGGGCAAAAAGGTCCACTTTTGCCAATTTACACCCCCTATTGTGAAAGGTCACATTTTTTTGGAAAAAGGTATTGCAACCTCTTTGAAATTCCATTTGTGATCGATAGGCAAATGGATCGAGAGATTCAAAATATTCAAATATGATCACGTATGGGGTGCAAATCAAGAGGGGCACGGTGGGTATTTTTACGTGTTTGCAATAGAGCGTTTAATTTAAAATTCTCTTTTGCACGGCTGCGGGCAACGGTAACAGATTATTTGAATCGCCAGACGATGGAGGCAAGAAATTCTAAATTTTGACGAGTATTGTGTGAAGGTTTGTATTGTCATGTTTTGTTCATGCAGAAAGAAATTTTCATGATATTGAAAAATGTTGCTTTTGTATTCATAAGTGAAAATGCCACAGTCATAGAAAATAGTTTAAAAAATTCTAGTAAAATCGAGGTGTATTGACATGATAGATACAATAGGACTAGCTATGCCATTTCGTCATCTGGCATGGTCCTATGTCTAAACTAAGGTCAGTAACAAAAAAGTACTGGCGTTATAATGCCTGACTTTGGTGTTTGACTATCTTTGGCAATGCAATGATTTGCAAAGCGTGGTGCCCCTGTTTAGTTAGAGATTTGTTATTCTGTTATCCATAAAGAGTTGCCTATATCCAACTTTGATGAGACATGCAAGAATTAGGGGTTCACTCATTGATTTTCATGAAAACGCTTGCTTCGCGACGCCCGGCCCGAGGCCAAAACAAGCTTTTTACCATGAAACTCCACGAGTGACCCTTCATACACATTCATTATTTTGCATGTTTGTACCGTAAATCCTCCAAAATCCGCTGCAAAGTCACTCTTTTCGTGTCATATTTTCTTCTTTACACTTTAGAAAAACAGCACGATCGTTGTATCAAATGGGATGTTCCCTTACAAGAAGATGGGGTGCTTCGAATGTGCACTACATGCAAATATTGAAGGCATGTGTGTGGCTTTATTCAACACAATTCCGAAAAATACATGGTTTTTGTTTAATAGTCAAGTATTTGGGCTTCAATATTATTATTTTGAGAAATAATATCCGTAGCAACCATGCTCATATTGTACATACGTCTACCTATTCTACATTCCTAACCCAAAAGTGATCAGAAATCGATTACTGGAGTGCAATTAAACTGTGTTTATGACCGGCTCTCATCCAATCACAAACGCGGAATCTCCTAATTACGTTGAACAAGATGTCAATATCTTTCTATTCAGATGCGTCTATAATACAGTAGGTGCATGCACTGATTGTGCACGTTGAATAACCCACTAATCAACTGATTCTTGTGAATAAGTCATATGGTTTTCCAATGCTGAAGGTAGTGCAACAGACTATTTGAAGCGCCAGACGATGGCGGCATAGTATCCTCAATTTTAACGATATTGTGATGAGCAGGTAAGGAGATTTGTTTTGGGGGTACAAAGGAAATTCCATGGTGTGAAAATTCTGTTCAAAACGAAAAAGGAAAAAAATCCGGCTCTATAAGATGAGATGAGACTTTATTCGGTTCGTACTGAACTGTGGGCTGGGAAATGATTCAAAATTACTCTCTGGAATGATCAGAAAAGCACAAGGACTCTGAACCACATTATACTTTTGGCACATTTGAATGTTGGGAAATATATCAATACAATACTTCGTTTGTATAGCTATTAATGAATATTGTGATGACGTATATGGCAATATTTTTGCAACAATGAAAGAGAAAAACCTAGTTTTCATTCCAACAACGAAAACCAGGTTTTTTTGCTGAAAAACCAGTTTCCGACCGTAAACTAGTTTTGATAAACCTAGTTATTCGATTTGAAAAACCAGGTTTAATCAAATTTGATAACCTAAGTTTTTTTGAAAAACCTAGGTTTTTTCGCATCGAAAAACAGTTTCTCGACCGATAACCTAGGTTTTTCAAAACCTAGTTTTCGAATCTGAAAAACCTGTTTTGCAAATCGAAAAACCTGGGTTTTTCACATCCGAAAGCACAGTTTTGAAAAACCTGTTTTTTTCGTTTGATAACCAAGTTTATCGGCCGATAAACTTGGTTTAGCAAAAAACCTTGCTTTTCAATTGAAAAACTGGTTTTTTTAAATCGAAAAACCTGGTTTTCGGTTGAAAAACCCGGTTTTTCAGCGAAAAACCAGGTTTTTCCTCTTTTTCTTTCATTGTGTCAAAATACTTGCCATAGACGTCTCTAGTCGTCACCGGTCAGAAAATACTTTCAAAACACAAATAAATGAGCCTGTTGCACAGGTAATCTGAATTTATAATATAACCAATTATGATTTTAATTGGTTTTGGTTCAATAACTTTGGTTTAATTGGTATGTCCAAAACCAAATTACATATATTAAAATTACACACAATTTTATACTTAAGATTTCTCTAGTGTCCTGTGTTGAGCGTTTGCAGTTCAACGATGATATGTCCGCACAGCGCAGACTCCAAAATGACAGCGCATAAGTTCCCATAAATTCCATTGTATATTCCATGCGAATCTTCTGAGACTTTGAGGTAATTTTGTCCCAGCAGTTCAGACGATAAGGGTTTCCCTCGACGACACTAATTGTCTGCAATACAAATACAAGTATTCTACCACCATCAGTCTTTTGCTAATGTCCTCATATAGGACCACAACCTGGAATCCCTTTTTGATTCCAAAACTGAAGCTCTTCTGGCTAAAAGAACTACAGCAGACAATTTAGCTATCAAGCTCCGGCGGCTCCCATATATTATAAAATCCTGCAATAGTAAGAACAAATCCACCATCTTGTAGATTAAAACTAGCTATCCTATACTGTATAGTTCCTGGTTACTACGGCTGGCCCTGGGTCTTTCAAGTGGACAAGTATTTAACTTCTCACAGCTAAACATTCCCTTTCTACAATAATCATTACATCACCATGATGCATAAATATAACCCAGCACTGTCAATCAGGTTCACAAAATCCTCATCGAATTGCATCAATTTCACATTTAATCTTCATGGGGACTCCCCAGATCATGTAATAATATGTTTTGATCTTAACGGGCATAAACAAGTTGACTCAGTTTCGAAGTAAATCATCTTGGGGATTCCCACGCACTTTTAAATAACAGGTGCATTTTTGTACAAATAACACTAGGGGTCGATTCCCCTTTCTCTTTTTTTTATAATAAACAAAGTACTTTTCCCCCGTAGAAATCTCCTCACATAAAATTGAGAAAATATAAGTGAAATACTATTTCAATCACAAAATGGAGGCTAATATAACCCCCCCCCCCTTAAAAAGAAAATTGATTGAAGGAACGTTTTTCCCAAAATCTGACTTATACTTTAACCATTTTGTGGTTAATTTTACTAAAATAAAATAATGTCGACATTTATATAGCGCCTTTCACAATGTATCAAGCACTTTACATTTATTCAGCTGCCACTAGAATAGTCAGCTTGCCTTAAAATGCCCAAGGCATACCATACCTTTGGGTGGTGCTCAATGGACAATATTCTAACAGCTCCCCATTTTGCACCTGTTGTGGAGAGGGGCAAGCGAGTTAAAGTGCTTGCCAACAACAAGCGAGGTAAAGTGCCCTAGCACACCCATTGGCCTCATCGGTACTCGAAGCCAGAACCTTTGGTCATGAGTCGTCGTTTTCACTGGAAAAAAAAAAAAAAAAAAAAAACAAAAAAACAAAACAAAAAAAAAAAAAAAAAAAAAAAAAAAAAAAAAAAAAAAAACGCAGCCCAACATGTGCCCTCAGTACATACAGTGGACACAGATCAACTTTTACACTTTTTATTAAATGTTCTTGCCTTGCTGCCTTCAGGTACTGACTCTGGAGGTCATCATTACACTAGCTACACTACACACGCAAGCTTAATATCATCTCTTTCATCTTACTCTTTAGCAGATTTATTGGTGACATAATGTCGACTTTTACCCTACCTTGTTTTGATCACATATTCAATGTCTCCCCCTTTGTTTCTCAAGCTCATATGGTCCAGATACTTGGCTTCAAAGGATGCCCTTTTATTGGAAAAAGTGCCAAAACTTTGTCACCTGTTTGAATACTCGTTCCTGGCAGCTTTTGTCCCATCCCATGTTGTTGCATTTTTGCCTGGCTCGTTTTTGAGATTTTGTGTTTGGCAATTTCTGTGGCTCTTTGGAGCCTGTGTCCAAATTGAGACATATAGTCTAGCAACTTCACATCAGGATTTTCACACAACCACTTTTCTTTCAGTAGTTTCAAATGGTCCCCCAACTCAAATGGACTAAATCCTAATGACTCTTGGACATCCTCCCTTGTAGCAAATAATAGATGAACCCTCATCCCCAATCCACTCTCACAGTCAAAACAATAGGTTTTGACCATCGCTTTTAATGTTTTGGTTGTACCTTTCTAGGCCCCCTGATCTGGGTGGTATGCTGAAGAACTGTACTGGGAAATTCCCAACTGTCCTCACTTGTTGGCACAACTGACATGAAATTTGATCCTTGATTCAGACTGAATTTGGATTTTGGAAGACCTACTAGGGGGAAAAACTTTGTTAGATCTTTCACTATATTTTTGTTGCCCTAATATTTCTCCAGGGTATAGCCTCAGGGAATCTTGTGGAAGCACACATGATGGTCTGGTCCTACGCAATTTATTAACACCCTACTAAATGGCTCATCAATGCTGGGTATTGGTTTGCAAGGGAGCAGTAGGAATTTTCTGATTGGGCTGCCCCCATTTGACATGGTGACAAAGTCTTGCAATACTCCTGGGAGGGGACAGACACATCTTTTTCTGAGTGTAGGCCACCAAAAAATGACCCCAATTCTGCCATGTGTTTTCTCACACCTAAGTCTCCTGCCATGGGACTATCATTGCTATGCCTATCACTTACCTATGGTATACCCTTAGGCACTGCAATTTGATGCATAACCTTCCAACTTCATCTACAAGTGCATCAAGTGGCCGCCATTTTCTCATGAGGACACAATTTTGCTTGTAGAAACATACAGGAAATTGCTCGGCTTCCTGTTGCGTCAATACCCTAGCTCTCACCTAATTTCCTAAGTGCTGGGCCATTGTGTTGCTCACTTACCAGCTTGTCATGGCTTAAAGGGTCTCCTTTACAGTCCCTAACTCTATCATGCTCAGCGGCTGGATTTTCATTGTTTACCAGCTTGTCACTTTGTTTGTGCTCAGAGGCTGGATTATCACTAACAGGGAATTTAGTCTCCCCTAAAGAGGGAAGATGACCTCCAAATTCCTCTAACTTTGAGAGAAAAGTATCCTCTAAATTTGGGACCAAGTCATCCTCGTCGCTCTTCCTATGTGCATGAGTATTTTGACTCATCACCTGCTCACTGTTATCCTGTGAGGCTTTTCTGGTCATTGACCTAGTTACTGCACATGCTGGGAAAATGTCTATTTCCTCATCAATTTATCCACTGTACAGGGCACCTGGGAAACTATGGGATCTGGGAGTACTTTTCCCCCTGCCAAATCATTCCCTAAAGCTCCCTAACAACATGGATATCCCTTTTACTGGGAGTTCTTGTCTAACACCAACTGTGACAGTTCCAGAAACCAAGTCTGATTTCAAATTCATTTTGTGAAGAGGAACACTAATGCAATCAATACCTATCCCCTGAATCAATGCACTAGTTCCTGTGGAACTCTCAATATCAAATGGAAGTGCATCTTCCAATATCATAGACTGTGCGCAGCACGTGTCCCGCATGATACTAATGGGTTTTGGATCTAAACTATCACCTGAAAGTGACACAAATCCCTCCAAAACAAAAGGCTTAATGTCATTCCTTACTTTTTCTGTGTCAATTCCCTTTTGTGGAATTTCTTGTTTTTGAACAGAAGAATGAACCTTTGACCTCAAAGTAACTGTACAACCTATTGGTTTTGACTCACTTTTGGTTCTCTCCATTTTGGGTGGATAGCCATGTATCTCCCAACACCGTGACTTTGGCAAATTCAACATGTGTCTGGTCATCCTTTTCTGACAAGACCTGAATTTTTGTCTATATGCCTCTGGCACCAATTCATATTCTTTGAGCACTGCCTGCTTAACCTCGTCATAATCACTACATCTGTCTAATGACATGGCCGAATATATTTCTCGGGCTTTACCAATGAACACTGACTGTAGCAAGAAGGTCCAAGATTCCTTGGGCCATTTCAATCTATTGGCAATTTTCTCAAAGTGTAAGAAGTATTTGTCTCCTTCTTGTTCCTGAATTTTGGAACCGGCGAATATTTTTCGCCGCATCAAAACCAGAGGCTTGAAGAGTCTGATGAGCTAGCCTGTTGTTTCAATTTTTCTAACTCTAGTTGAGCTTCAAGCTCTTTTTGTTTTATCTGCATTTCCATTTCCTTTTGTTTCATTTCATTTTGCAACTTTTCCTTTTCTATTTATTTATTTGTCTTTTTCAATTTGCAATTCCATCTCTATTTGTTGCATCTCTTTTTGCATTTGCATTTGGAATTTTTCTTTTTCTAATTCAATTTCCTTTTCTTTCTGTTCCATCTCTAATTTTCTCAATTCTATTTCTTTTTGAATTTCAAGCTCTTTCAACTTGACGGCATCGGCAGTGCCCTGTTCCTGAACCTCCTCTATCTTATCCAAATAAGAACTATCCCAAACATCTTCCTGAACAAATTTTTCAATCAAACTATTTTTGATGACTTGCTTTCTCATAGCATGTTTTGCCCCAAGTCCTAAATGATTGGCTAGTTTTATTAACTCAGGCTTTCTCAGCTCATCAAACTTCTCCCAAGTTATTTGCCCAATGGATTCTTCTGGATTAAAACTCCATTGTGATTGTATTTTGTACTCTACAACACAATATAATATTGACTTGAACCAAACCACAAAGTAGTACATGTAATACACACAACATTTTGTATGCCAAAATGTGCACAATGTTTACAATATTATAATAATTTCAATGTGTAAATTCTGAACAATAAGGCTCAAATTTATCTCAATTCAATTCCCGAAGACGAGCCCCCTATTCTGTTATGACATCTCGTAGGCGTCACAGGTTAGAAATACCTTTTCAAACACAAAATAAATGAGCCTTGTGCACAAGTAATCTGAATTTTATAATATAACACAGATTTAATGATTTTTAATTGGTTTGGTTCAAGAATTTGGTATGTCCAAAAACAATATTACATATTTTAAAATTACACACAATTTTATACTTAAGAGTTTTCTAGTGTCCTGTGTTGAAAGCGTTGCAGTTCAACGATGATATGTCCTCACAGCGAAGACTCCAAAATGACAGCGCATAAGTTCACATAAATATCCATGGTATATTCCATGCGAATCTTCTGAGACTTGAAGGTAATTTTGGTCCCGCAGTTAAGACGACAAGTTTTTCCTCGACGACACTAATTTTCTGCAATACCATCCCAGAGTATTTCTATTCTCCCCCATCGGTCTGTCGCTAATGTCCTCTTATAGGAACCCAACAAAACTGAAATCCCTTTTTGATTCCAAAACTGAAGCTCTTTGGCTTAAAAGACGACAGCAGACAATTTAGCTATCAAGCTCCGGCGGCATCCAATATATTATAAATCCTGGCAATGTAAGAACAAATCTACCATTCTTGCAGATTAAAACTAGCTATAACTATACAGTATAGCTTCCTGGTATAACAGGATAAAGAATCACAATTTTGGTTTGTGTAACCTCGTTCCCTGCTCAACTATATATTTGATAATATATATTATCTGGAGTCGTTCCCTCAAGTTTAATATGTGTTTAATTAGAGTATTGGATCTTTGTGAAAAGAATTGGAATTTGTAAATGAGTACACAATTCTTTCTATGGGACATTGACTAATCAAAAGTACATGTTATAACATAACATAAAAACGCACACCGAACCATACTAAAATTATGGAAATAGGCCGTTTTTAAAGGATAACTATTTTAAAACCATTAACAAAATATAAGTACTAATATAACTAAACGGCACTTTTAAAAATCACAATGTAGCTACGCTTTGGGGTGAGATAGAAGCACGGAGTTGTTTGAAAAACATTTTTTGTGTGAGGACGAGGGCGAGGGAGAAGTAATTTGGCTTGATAACATATTACACATTTTTAGGAAAACTTCTGTTAAAAGATACCGTGATACATGTTAAATCAGTGGCAACGTTAATTTATGACTTTTCAGACCGGCCCTTGTGGAATTTCGCTATGCAGCCGGTAGCCGTAGCGCAGTGCAGATCGCCCTCTTGTTTATTCCCAGTTTATAATAGCCGAGACCTTGCTCAGTAGTCAGTAGTTCGCCCTCTTGTTCACAGTGGCTGGTAGATTAGCATGAATTCTTTCATCATATGGTTAGAATGTGTATTGAAATATGGATTAGTACCGAAACTGTAATCTATTGGAATGGGTTAATATGTTACTGTTTCAAATATCGCCTTCAATATCGGGACAATCTTAACGATTTCAATTTGTTTTGTTTTTTTCTTTTTAAATAAATGTTTCCCCAAATTGGGTACATTTTTCGGATTGACTCAGGTTTCTGGTGGGCTTTTCAGCATCGCTGGTCAGCCAAAGGACATTATAATTTTTGTTTACAAGTTGGTTTCACCCAAAGACCCCTGATTCTCCTAAGGTCTGTCATCCTCTCACAGCGTTGCTGACATATCGATAACAGTTCTGCCGCAACTCAATTCAATCTCACGTACAAGTCCTTTTTGAATGCGCAGTACTGCGATGCAATATTTGGAGTAGAGACTGCCAGTTTGGTCAATGCAACTCACTGCAACGCATATGCAGTATAAAGTAAACGCACGCAAACGCCAGTATTACTGGTCTCTAAACTCCTAATTTTACAACGGATATGTCGGATGTACAACTGGTTGACCCATTGGTTTTACTCTAATGCTTACTCTGAAGCCAAAAGAACAGTGACAACAGACCTGTTATCAAACCACTGCTTAATTACATTATATATCTCATAAAACGGCCATAGGTGTTACATTGCATTGGGGAAAATGCTTGTAAATTGTTAGCAGACAATTAAACAAATTTTATCAAATAGTATTGTTGTATTGTGGGGAACAAACGTATTCTATGTGTTGTATTTTTGGGACAACTAGGTTCGTGTCACTAATACTAGTTGTCCCTAAAGATACAAGCAAATGCAAGGCAGAAGAGGCCTACAACGTTATATGTATCTGTATAATTAGAAATGAAAAGTATGTGCCTTCAGCTTTGACCAAATGGCACCAAGGGTCATTGTTATAAAACATGTATGACTTATTCGCAGGCTACATCCAGCTTTATTCAAAGAGATTTGGCTAACAGTATCAGTGGAGTTCACAAAATTAAGGGTTCAAGCATTGGCTATTCTACGGATTCAAAACCATCAAATTGGAGTAAACCCAGATTTTTCAACCGGCTCGAAACTTCTGAAGAATGGGGGGGGGGGTAGGGGGGGGTACTACACGGCGCCCGCGCGACGCCTGTTCAGTCTTCTCTCTGCCAACAAATAGAGGATATTGGGCGCAGAAAATCCGACCATCAAAAACTGTCCATTTAAGACCATTGATACGTCTCGCCGACCTGTCTTACTTTTACCGACAGAATTTGAAATGGGGGGGGGGGGGGGGCGGCCCTGAACGGCTCTCATATTACGCCAGTGGTATGGGGGAAGTTTACCCCTGGGTAGAATAGCAAAAAATAACATTTGTATTTTCGGCCAGATTTAAGAGGAATTACACCAATTTTTGCTAAATTTGGGCCAAAAGTAAAGTAACTGGGATATTTTCGCACCCTAGGCCTTGGCGCGCATTTGGTCTCGTGTGATGCTTACTGTAGTAGCCGGGACGACTTGACAATTTTGCTTCCCCTGGCTTGATTGTATTGGTAGCCACTGTATTACGCGTATTAATGGATATCGCCTTTTGTAGGGCGTGTGACCAGTGCGTTGCGTTGTATTGATTGCGGCAGAAAATGGTCGATTATGCAACGCAATTCGCTGCAATGTAGTGGAAGTACCCCGGGGGGGGGGGGGGGGGGGTTCTTGGGTTTTGGTCGGGTACCATGCTCGTTCCAAAAAAGAGGGACTAGTGCAAATGCGCGGCTACGCGCATGGGTATCAAATTCACAATAATCAAGTTCTAGTCCCCGCTAGGGGTATCACTCTCAGGTAAGATTGTACTGGCTCATTGAAAAACATGGGAAAATTAACTTTAACATGTAAGTAAAATACGCCATGCAGGTGTGGTCATTTTCTTACAGCTAGTACAAGGTTATGTTTTCACATAAATGTGTTTCTTAAAAAGGTTATTTTTATTCACGTATTGAAAGCAGGTCCCGCTAGGGTATAATTTTACTGCAAATTGGTCCCGTTAGGGGTATATTTTCACCGAAAATTGGTAGATTTTAACTGAATACTGGTCCCGTTAGGGGTATATTTCCACTGAAAATTGGTCCCGTTAGGGGTCACTTTCAGAACCCCGGAACGAGCATGGGTACCCAACAAACCTTTGAGAACCCCCCCCCCCCCCGGGAAGTACAAACGAACCTTTCGTCTCAACATGAAATTGGACGGAAAATAGTGTGTTTTTTTCTTGTTTTCATAATGTCACTCTATACCAGCATTTGTTTCAAACTTGAATCACGAGCGGAATATGCGGTCTTTGCGCGAATCATACCACTGAATGACCCTGGATGACCTTTGACACCAGGGTGACCTTAGCAAAGGAAAACTTTTAATCGATATATCAAAGCATGACGAAATGCATGGCACACAACACACACACACGCACGCACACACCGTCACAGACAACACACACAAAATCACACACACACACACACACACGTCTCATTTAGCTTCATTTTAGTAGTATAGAAAATAATAAGCAGCGGTGGTAAATTGACCAAATTTCCTGATATAATAACTTATACTATTGACCGAATCGGTAATACGTGATTGTATTGTATGCTCTCCTTTGATTACTTTTGGAAATTGTTCATTGTGTAAAACTATTTTTAGTTCATCACGGGTGCTTCCTGTGTTTCTGACCTATATTTTCCCGCGTTGCGTAAAATTACTTGTTGAATTTGAGCTGGTCAATTTAGCTTTTTATTGTAATCAATAACGGGACAAAACTAAATATAAGATTCCTACTTTTTTTCTCTGAAGATAAAGACAGAGGAAAACATGGGGGAGAAAAGCCTGGGACAAGTTTGAAGATCACCTCAGGTTATATCGCTAATTAAAACAGGTCACAATCTTAGCCGTATAATGTTCCACTCTTCACGCAATTTATGCTCTTTCGCGCAATTTATATTTGCTACTATTTAAATTAAACCAACTATCACCGTTAAAAATATTCGTAAATTTACATGTTAAATGCCTGTAACTTTGCAGATGTGTTAGATTTTCTTTGGTGTCAATGGACATTTTGTCTTTTTTTTTTTTGTAAACAAACGTAAAAAATACACCCTTCAGTTCAAAATGGTTTAATGACATAAAACATCAAGCATGCCTTTTACAAATCCGTACAATTACGGTATTTTACTGGCAGTTCATAGATGCGTCCAGGCTGCCAATACGAACCCGTACTATGAAATTTAAAAACAGTGTAAGATAATATCATGTTCAAAAAACCTGAAAATCCAGTGAATTGCGGTATTTTACCGTCAGTCAAGGTTACGGTGATAATCTAATTGCGTAGAATTTCGCGATTCTCGGCTTGCGCGCTTGCCTTATTTAAAGTTATCAGCCAATCCCGACTAATATGCAAATGAGCTACACTGTTAAAAATGTTCCTAATTTTATCAGGCTTTACATTTTAAATTACGGTAACCCCCAATTATTCAATAATCTTCACGCTTTATTACCTATACCTAACATAAAATTACAATTTGGAAGCAGAAAAATGTAAATAAACAGTGGCTAGAAAATAATACTACATATTTTGAAAAAAGGTAGTATTTATACGCTGACCGTTGTTATATTTCCGTAATAATATACGTTCCTTTGTAACTTACTTGTTTTTAATGTAAGAATATGAACTATGAAAATCGTTTTACCAATAAAAGGTGTTAAATAACGTGTTAAATAAAGGTGTTAAGTAACGTCATTAAAATGCAAAATCTTATTTTCCCTATCATTTTCAAAAATAGTTTTAAAAACTCTTTTCCTCATTTTTGTATTATATTTAGTTTAGTTTGAAAAAAATAGTACACACATATATATATATTTAATTTTAGCATCTGCTATCAGTAAAGTCATGTAGTGTAGTGGATAAGGTTTAGGACTTGTAATCTTAAGGCCCAGGTTCGAATCTATGTAAGGTACATGTCTGAAGTTTATTCATTATGATTACGTAATTGGTGACATAAAATGTGTACTTACCATATAAAACAAATTGAATAAACTGTTTAAGTCTGTATTCACGTTTTCCTTTGTTTATTGCCTTAATTTTTCTCAAATTGTTTGCTGAAATATAATTTTTTTAACAACCATGTGGTACGTAAATAAATCCAACGTTTTATGATCCATAGTTACAACGTGAAAATTGGGTCCAAGAGGATTGTTATAACGTTTTTAATTGTTAATTATTGTTTTAAAAAAGTCAAAACCATTATAATAACGTTGAGCTGAGACTTACGCCTTTATTTACGTTCCCTGCAATGGTTCGTATTTTTACGGCTCCTGTTATTTTAACTTTCTGCACGTTGTGAGTCCCAGCTGCCAGTCAATCCTGTTTTTTACAGGTTTATTTTTAACAGTGTACTTAATAGGCACATTTGATGACTCAGACGACATGCTCTACTGTGGTCTCTATACACATTCATAACCTTTAATCGCCAATCAGAAGAATATTGCAAATGATGTATGCTAAGGTTGGCACACCACCAATAAATTGCCATTGTTTTTATGTACAAAATGGCCCTAATTAAAGCGTAATTTCTCATTACGAAGCGACTCAGTCCCCCTTAATTATGCATTACCCCTTGGGACTTCTAGACCTTCTGCCTCCCATTCGCAAGGGAAGAAATCCATATTGACCAATGATTTTTCGAGCTACTGAAGCGTGAAGGCAAGCCGGTGATCCTGATCCCCCTGAAACTGTGGGCTTCTAGTCAAAATAGTCCTATGGGGTGGGTGTAAAATTAGTACTGTAATTAGCAAATCAAATCAATCAAATCAATTTATTCACATTTCCAAATACATATACAAATACATTAGGATCACACAAACATGACAATTATGGAGGAAATGGCCAAAAGGCCAATAATGCCAGCAGGCTGCCATCCCCTAAACCTTTAAAAGTTGCAGTACAACTACAAAAGACATTAAATAAGGGTGAAATACCACAATAAGACATATGCCCCAAGAAAACAATTTACACTCAAGAGTGATATTTATAATGATTTGTTTTTTTAATTTGATTTCTAAAATCGTTTAAGCTGATTTTGAACTGTTTAGATTTCATTAATGAATTCCAAGAATTGGTCCGGATTTTCGAATTGATTGATCTGAAAAAACTTTTTGTTTTTGGTCAATTATAATCATGTGGAATTTCTCGTATTATAATTAATGAATGGCATGACGCCAATAAAATACCCATCAAGAGATGGTATTTATTTGTACTTTACCTGTACATAAATTAAGCCCAATTCCAGGTTGTAAGTGTCAAAAATATTAGAAGTTATGATCAGAAAATAATGGTGGCGTTATGGCTTCTATAATGGCATTTGATATTGTTCTAAGAGCCCATTTTTGGAGTTTTGAAGAGTTTATTTAAGTAAATTTGTGGCGCTTTTACCCCCATGTTTAGAATAGCATAATTTAAAATAAGGTAAAAAGGTAAATATAAGGACGTAAATACGGCCCGTAACAAAATGTTTAAGCTTGTTGATGATAACCAATTTTTCGTGTCTGTTTTTGATATACCATCAATATGTTTTTTGCCAAGTAGTTTTTCATCAATTATAACCCCTAAAAATTTAGTTGAAGATACTCGTTGTAAAGACACATCGTAAAGAATGATGTTAATTGGTTGTGCGTGAAAAAAATTATCAATTGAGATTTCCAGCACCAATACCTTTGCTGTATAGCGGTAGTCCTAAAACATATAATTGTTTTAAGAAGGAACAGACAATTTCATAAGCTTCTAAACCAGTGCTTACTTAAACCAATTACGTATTCATTAAGTTGATTTTAGACTCAATATCTCTGTGTGTTCTGCGACGTGATAGTCGTATCATCTGCAAAATAAATAAAATCTAGTACATTTGAAACAAATACTAATATCATTAACCTATAGTAGAAATACTAAGGGGCCAAGTGTGGATCCTTGAGGAACACCACAATTTTTGAATTGGGACGTTGGAATTATATCGACAACTGCTTTCTATTGCTTAAATAATTTGCAAAAAACAGCAAAACAATTACCCGGAAACCATAATGGTTTAATTATGAAGTAAGAAAGATCGTGGTCAATAGGGTCAAATGCTTTTGACAGGTCTAGAAAATCCCAATTGATGTTTCTTTTGTTTTCTAACCGCTGTACTAATTATATCAATAATTTGATTATGGCCATATAAGTTTGAATGTTTGTTCTGAATCCAAATGTTTTTCATTAAGTAACAATTGTATTATATACTCATGCATCTATTGGAAAAAACCAATCTCTCTACAATCTTAGAAACTGTCGGTAGGAGTGAACTGGTCGGTTAATTTGAATAATAGTTCCGGTATGCATCTTTTTATATATAGGCCCGACCTGCGCTAACTTTAGGTCTTCAGGGACTATACTGGGGATAATGAAAAGGTTTGAATATTGCAGTAAAGTGTGTACAATTTCATAAGCAATTTGTTGATTATAAATTACTCAAACCGTCATGCCTGGGCTCTTGTTTGGGTTAAATGTGCTAATAATTTCTATTATTTCTTTTGACTATTGGTTTCAATGAACATACTGCACTTCATAGGAGTGTTTTAAGGTAATGCTGACTATTTTTTTCTTTTCCCAGAACTATGAATGTTAGATGGGCAAGTTTTGGGCTATATCCACAAAGAATTATAAAATTTCATGTTGCAATTTCTTGTGAAGTCGATAACGGTTATTCTGTACATTTAAATTTGTCTTTGTAAAGTTTACTTTTTCCACGCCCAATCACATTATTGATTAAGCAGACTCATACACTTTTGTCTTGATATTGTCTGATTTGGTATCTTTAAAATATTTCTAACACAAAACAGGCACATAAGTTCTAGTTTCTACTATTTTTTCAATTTTAATTAGACCTGTTACTTTTACCTTTTTCTCCAAACACTTTCGGCCAGAGGATGCCAGACCAGATATATTTATGTGTGGAATCTTATGTGCCATTTGGTGATGACAGGTCATCTGCTTAATACTTGTATCCACTACTCTCCACTATAAGTTCCTGAAAATTTGTCATTGGGATGATCAATCTGAGAAGTTAGGTTTAACCTTTCTCATTGGTTGACTAGCCATCCAGACGGACAAAAGTTGTCCTTTAGCAATAACTGACGGCCCACAAAAACAAATAAGACCATAAAAAATTAAATATATTCATAAATTGGTGTTTATCATTTTCATTGGCCCGAGTTCGGCCATTTGAATGGTTGGGATTTCCATCTAAGATTTTGCAATCCAAATTATTCAAATCCTTGTTTTATTATTATTTTATACAATATATATATGAATGAGATAAGAGCTTCCAGTTGATATGGTTTGCGAGTAAATAAAATTCGAATCCAAAACGAAGAACTATTTTCATATTAATCCTATGAGCACAACCTGTCGAATTGGTCTAAAGAAGTTTACTATTTTTGTCGTTGTTTAATAAAAAATCTAAAAGGAATGTCTCTGTAAAGTAATATATCATCGCCAAGTGAGGCAATTTCTGAAAATCTACATAAAAAAAAGAATTTTTAATTTGCACAGCTGCCAAAAACCCAAGTTAGACTCATTGCGAACCAATCACCCATTTTCCTGACTGTACACTCTGGTACCTTTCATTATTTTCTATTCATCAGCAGTGTCTAATATAACTATTTTTCATTGCAAACGTTTCTGCAATTGTTTTGTTCAAGAAGTACAAACATGCGATAAGTTTTTTCTTTTAATAGAATTCTACCAAGAGGAACAGTAATAGAGACTCGCGAGATGCAAACTTCGAATATCATTTAAAATGTTAAGCATTTAAAATTTTGCTTTTTGCTTTCAAATAGTATAATCTGGTTTGTCATGACCAAATTCACACATTCTTTTTTTTTATTTAGACAATCAGGATCTGCTCTTTCTATAACGTATATTAGTTTTTACGAAAATTCTTACAGAGTTTTTACTAAACTACACTAAACATGAGTAACTTATTTTTAAGTCAGCCTGTATGTGAGCTCTCCCACCTGGAGCTTGACTCCTCATTGGCTGACTGGCTATGCCTCAACATATTGAGAACCCGAATTGGCCGATCAAAAAAACTAATTTTCCTTGCAGAAGTGGGACTACTTGGAAGCGATCAGCAGGACATTCCATGGTTGTGGAACAGCACCACAGACAATGGAACTCTTTTGTGGTCTGCCACTGCTGCAGGTCAACAATGCACACACAGGCACCGATTGTGGAATTCAGTGGGAAGCAGCCAGACGTTGTCCCCATCTCTGGCTGGATCATATTTGGAGACCACTGTGTTTGGACACGGTAAGAAGAAGACTGTTGTGGTATTTTAAGCACAATCAGTACATGGTAAAATTTGTTGTTGGCTGAAGTGCTTTGAGCCTAACAATATGGAAGCTTGCATTCAAACGGGTTATATCGAAATGAATTATGATGAATTAGCCAATCGAAAATGTTGTTTAAAGGAGGGTATACTCATTTGGCCTTCCTCCGTGTCATGACGTCGCACACAACAGTACCAGTAAACGCTCTGCGCGTTGGTTACAGCGAAGAGCGTTGTACCAGCGCGAACAAAGACTGCATATCTTGACGCGTGCGTAAAGACTGCGTCAAGGTTGTGACATCACTGCACGGAGGTAGAGAAATGGACTATTATAGTGCTCAGGGCCTGGGTTAATAAAAAATATGTAGCACCAAAATTAATTATCAATTGGAAGTCCATTTATTAAACTACTTTTAAGTGAGAAAAATTATTTTAATTGCTCTACCTGTAAAAATATTGTCACTTTAAACGAAATATCCCGTTTCGTCAAAACATGCGATGGTATATTGTTATTGTTTGGAAACAACAAATGAAAATGACATGGAATTCATGTTTCCAAAACTGTACACTATATTTTTATTAACGAATCTGCTCCTGCAACATCAAGATAAACACTCAATTCACTTTAAATGCACTTTACACAGGTCCAGTTCGTCCTTCTACATGACGTCCTTGGAGAGCAATGTTCCTCTGTGTTCTGGTTGACATCTGCAAAGCCCGTCTCATCATGCCTGGTGCATCGTATCTCGTTGAAGGCTGCAGAAGTGATGCGATTTTGGAGTTGTCTCAGTCTTGCAGGTAGGACTGAAGACCTTCTCGTTCACTGCATCCCATAGGAAATAGTCCAGGATCTTAGTGGCCACTCCCCCTGATGTCCCAATCAAACAGCACAGTTACCGAACAGCTGTTGCTCAAACGTGGATCAACCTAACTCGGCGAAATGCTCTATTTCTCTGGAGATGAAATGATTACCATAAAGCTGGGACAATAATGTTGGTTGATTAAGTTCAGATACACTAGGCCGTTGACATTGTTGTTCACGAATATATACGATCCTTAGTAGTGGCATGAATACCAGCAAGTCCAGCAAAAACCACAACCTTGTTATCATTAGGCCGATCATAAACAAAAGGCCGCGGCTCATGTAGAAATTGCCCTCATCTATGATGCATTTTACTCGGCATTCTCTGGGGCATTCGGAGCGGCCAATTTGAATAAGCCAATCTTTGTGCAGAATCACCATGTCGAACTTGAATGCCTCCTAGTGATCTTGTTGAAGGAAGACTGTTAGATTGTTTGGAAGAGGATTTCGTCTTGTATTTTCTCCAGGTTTTCTCGTCAAAGCCTGTCGAACAGCAGCAACATCTCGTGCAGATCTTCTTATTTGGTGCTTCTTTATTCCTACTGAATAGAGTTCCATGGTCTGTGACCTTCTAGCAGTTTACATGTAACATGTTGTATATCGTTGACTTTGGTGGAACACGGGCCTGAGGAAACTGGTTACGGAAGCGATGTTGGACCTCTACGCAACTATTGGTTTTCAAATGAGTTTGGGTTATGTACTCGAGCCATATTGAAAACGCAGTGACTGCAACCAAAATGACAGTCATATCAGATGCACGCCAGCATTTTTTTTAAATCCCGCGCAGATCTGAGTAGTCATTTTGTATTGCAAATCAGTAGCTATTAAATGGGCCAAGAGAAATATGATTTCCACTTTTGTTAAAGAACAGGCCTTCAAAACGACATCATTGACCATTTTTAACTTTTAAAATGAAGGTTTATCGCTGGCGATGCAATTATAACGATCCGTTTTGAAGTTGTTGAAATAGCACTAGTTTAATTAAAAGGGCCCCCAATTCATAATTAAGTATTCCGTTTTTTGTTTGTTTGTTTGTATTTTTTAAGGACCTCTAATAGCTGAAAATATGCTGGTTTTGCATGTTTTGGTGTGAACCCCGGGGACGCGCGCTCCGAATGCCACAGAATGCATGTAATTTGGAGAATTTCTCGCTTTATTCTGGTAAAGCAAGTCAGTGAGCAAGTCTCTCATGAAACAATTCCCGCAGCATCGGGCCGCGGCACAATCTGCCTCATGTCTCCTGTGTCAACAATTATCTCCGACTTGAAATTTGCCATATATAAGAATTTGTTAGCTATCTGATTAGTGTCCAGAATCGGCAACTCTGTTCCACATTTAGCCTGAAATTTGGTGTAACCAAAAGCAAAAATTTCCCCCTCGTTTCTCCAGGCTGTCTGACTCCCCGCCTGTATCTGAAACTGGGTTCAATATCGCCTGATATACGCCTCGTGACATGGCGCGAGTAAAGGTTCTGTACGCGATCTTGTCTCCGTTGAAAAACTTCAACACATCGCGTCCGTTTAACTTATTCGGCCCGTGTAAATCAGGCTTAGATCCCGGTTTTTCCGGTTTAAAAACAACATCATTATATTTCACACATACATGTGGGATTTTTTTTATAGAAAAGATGAGTGTTAATTTTCCAAAAAAAGTTGTTAAAAGGACGATTTCCTGTGGAGTTTCATGACAGTGAATATGACGAGAATAAAATTAGATCAATTTCCATCTGTATTGTGTAATATTGAAATAAATGAGAATCAGTCTTATCCACAAGCAGTATACAAACATGACCAAAAGAGGTCAAAATCAACTAACAAAAAATGTTGGGAAATACAAAAATGCAAGGAAGCTGAGGTGTTAAAAGCGGCACTGGCACCTTTTCTCACAAAATATAATTTTTTCAAATTTTTCAGCAAATGATCGTCTGGCCATTTAGATAATTTTACACATACCCAAAACCAGGGCATTATAAGAGGCTAAAGACATCCAGATAGGGGCACTAATAAGGGCTAAAAGCAAAGACATCCAGGTAATTAGTAGCTAACTTTTTAGTTTTCCACACGTTAATCAGCTAATGTGTCTATTACATGACAGACCGGTGTGAAGGAATATGGTCCGGCCAGGATTCATAGTCCGGGCCTCCATATACACAACCGAATAAAGCGTGACACTAATGTTGCGTAAAGAGTCAACCTAATCGATTGGCCCTATTGTTCACCATTGTTCCGGATGTGAGCCGGAGGACAATATCCTCCTGCCGCACCGGTACTCATTGAGATTAAGAGACACTGGGCACTTTAAAAATCGTGCACCCTCTAATTTTCAAAATTGATATTTTTTTGCATGGGTTATCAAGCTTTTTAATATACGAGTATATACATTAGCCCTCCACCATAAATTATTAAGCCCAATCAACGCGCTATGGATAAACAGAACGATTTATAATTATGTTCGCCGGCGACATTAATTCAGCGACGACGCGGAAATGGCGTGTAACACAATAAAACACACGTCAGAGTTGATTCTCACGGCCTGACCTTGTTTTGACCGATCTGTGACCATTGTGGGTTCTAATATCAAGAGTACGAGTTTATGATATTCATGTAAAAAGACCACATTTTGTTGATTAAAGATACGGCTAACTTAAAATTAGCCTAAAATTATCTGGATATCTTTAAGCCTCTTTTAATGTCCCTATCTACTTTGGGTATGTTATTTTTATGTGTAAAGAAAAATAAATCTCTATTCTTCCAATGATCTAGACTTCATTTGCGAGCAATTAAAAAAATGTCATATTTTCTGAACATGTGCCATTGCCGCTTTAAAACCACAAAGACCACAGAACGGTCAAACAGGGTAGATGCAATGGGAATCAACTTCGGCGTGTGTTTTCCTTTGTGTTAAACGGCATTTTCGGCGTCTGCTGAATAAAATGACTCCGGATCATTTGATTATGAATCATTCTGTTTACACATAGTGCGTCGATTTGGGCTTTAATCAATTTCAGTGCGGGCTAATGTCCCTGGTCTATGTATATCCACATGTCCCTAGAGGAAAATCCAACGATCACCGCAAAAAAAGGGAGGTAGCGTTATTTTTCTTTTAGGTCTATATAGGGTCAATTTCCCCCTGACTCAATGCATGGTTTTACCGATTTCATTCCCAGAATACAATGTGAATTTGAGTAGATGAGGTCATACAAACAAACACAATACGCATGCCTCTGACGGGAACGACAACTTTTGAGATTCGAGAGTTTCTCTCCTATTCTTCCATGAGTGAAGTTGGTGATGTTATCTGCTAACATTACAAGGTACAACGTGAAATCGGGCGGATATTTGTGAATGTATTATTACAAAAACAGGAAAAGTTCCAAGTTTTTGAACATCATGAATTTTGACTATTCAATAATAGGAACACGAGGAAAAAATTGTAAATGAATAGTGATGGATGTACAACTATTTTTTAAGTCAAAACAAAAGCTGGGAAATCTGTCTCGTCAAAGTAAACTATACATCCTATGGCCAAGTGCAGGCTCACTATAAGCCTTTGACCAGTATGCTTTGCCTTAAATATGCATTTTTTGCACAACTTACCTTCAATCCATTTGTCCAAAATGTCGAGTTTGTAAAAACCCAAGCTTTAGCCTACGCAAGTTTCCGAATTTGGCTCTTTGGTATCGTAATTTGTCTTTACTCCACCTAGTCCTGAAACCTGACCTTTCGTTGTCATAATTTCGTTGCTCAGGAATTATTTCGTAATTTCAGCAATAAATAACCATTCTAATGTGAAAATACTGCAGAAAAAAAGCAATCGTCGTCGTGTTTACCTTGCTGATGCAAAGTACCGGCATAGTAGGTCCCCATTTTCTTGAAAAACGGCGAGAATTTGGCTCAAATTCAATCAGGAACCCTAACTTTTGTTATTCAGACATCTATCCACATAGAATTTTGATAAAATGTCCTCAAAAACCAAAACATGCCATTTTGGGGCATAATTTTGAGTCTGAGGAAAGCGTTTGAAATTTGGGAAACAGTGCGTATACCTGCGTACGCGTATAGCGGCTCACCTGTATGACCGTATTTTAAATTATGGCATTGGAGTGTCTCATTGGTCAATCTTGCGCGTGTGCGGTAAACTTCGAAAAGGTATAAATAGGGGCGCGGGAAAGACAATCGGCGTCATTTGTTATTTGATCACTGTCGAGGCACATCTCCCTTAGCTAGCTTTCTCCTCCGAACTGGGCATCCGATCCCGATTACAAGGTAAGCCCTTTTCTTTCTTTTAAGTTAAAAATAACATTAAAATCCCCACATCTCGAGCCATCCTTTCAGGTCCTAGTCCCAGTACTGACTGTAAATATGCATAGCATAGCCCTAACCCGCCGATTAGCCTTTGCCCTGGCCTACCTTAATACTATCCTGAGCCTAGCCTCCTAATTATCATCCTAGTCCAAACCAAAATGGAAAACTGCCCTTGCCAATTCCATAATATCGCCCTCCCCTTTCCTGCTTGGAACTTTACTGAAATCAAAGTTGTCATTTTAACCCACATCCAAGTTGACCTAGCCCGGTTACGGATCCCGACTTAAGATTTCTATTTTAATCATGGGCCTAAAAGTAACCCATCCTAAATGGTTTTTGACTT
>JAMKCH010033992.1:0-15988 GCA_023653785.1 Ophioderma brevispina | reverse complement strand
TTCATACAATATCTTGACTGAAGGTTCTGAGATTGGACATGATTAACATGATTTATGACGAATTTTGTCGTCCTTTACAACTTGGAGCAGACTAGAACGTGTCCCGTTCAACTGCTGCTTCTCCATCTTTACAGTCCGTCTCGCCCCTTCCTTTTGAGTTCCGATGTCGGACATAGTTCGTCGATATCTAGAATCGGAGCGGGACAATTTGCTGAAACTCAGCCATTGCTCCCCCCTCCAGTCAGTCGCCTTTTTCACTCCCCTGGAGCGGAGCTATGTTCTGAATACTAGCTAGTACTCCAGGGTCTTATTGTCCACATTTTTAACAAAGGCTAGACATTATGATTCATTCGGACAGTTCGTCTGTTGTCTTTTTTTTTTGAATCGCCTGGAAGGGACTATTGTTTGCTATTAGGCGATTATTTTATGTCTCTTAGAAGCATTAAAAGTGATCTAGTTATGGTTACTACTGCTAGATATCTTTTCAAACTGCATGGTTATTAGCATTTACTGCTATTTCCTTATGTATTTCTCCAGAGTTATTTTGAAATGCACTCTAGATTAATACTTTTTTGGCCTATCAGTGTTATTATTTTCATCGTGGGCCTATACTCCTTGACACCCACGGTTCCGTAACAAGATACCATTTTCTTTTTGTTTAACATGGTATTTCGGAATCTCTTTAGGCCTATGATGATAACTCCAAGAGCGATGTCGTAGTTTTTATGTCTGACGTTCATCCTCTATGTTATCATATCGCCTGAGTTTGCGAGAGTTTTAATCACTTCAAAGAACTACATTAGGCCTACATGATTCATTTGTAGAAGTTAAATCTCATATCTGGATGCTACGAGATTCACTGCGAAAATCGATTCTGTGATTCTCGTCGAATTTGCATCTTTGGAGGTCGCTATGCCGTACTTCTATCGCAGATTATTACTAATTCCGGCTTTGTAATTTATGTTTACGTGGGATATTAGGTTCTTCGGCCGAATCCCACGTGCGATACATCAGAGCTGGTTTCATGTACATGTGCGGGGTGGATCCTTTCTAGTACTGTTTCCGGGAAATCCCCGAGGATACCACGTGCGCCGCTTCAGTTTCATGTGCGCGGTTGATCCTTTCTAATTGAAACCTTTTTCAGATTGTTTCGGTCGACAATCGACCGAAACAAACAATCGCACTAAGTTTTATCTTGGCGAAGGTACCGAGGTCTTATAGCTCGGCGGACATCGCAGACCGGTGTTTGTAAACAGTTCAAGATTCATCTTTGTGCGACTTCCGTGTTTGGTTCACGGCGGGTTGTATTGTCAATCGGTGGCCTGAGTTTGATCAGGTATCAGCCAAATCTCGTGATAAACTTTGTGCACAAAACGATTCGTCTTTGCTGCAGATTTTGTCAAAGAATGTCTTATTTCCTTTGCGTAAGTTTATCATGAAATTGTTAAATACTTGGTTCTCGTTCTTTATTTAACTTCATGATTGTTTGTTCGAACGTAAGAAAAATTTAAATTATTCTCGTCTGATATAGAGTATTTTCGTGCGTTCAACTTGTGCACAGAATTTTGGGATACTCTGAATTCCGTGCATATTTTATCTCTCAAGAGCTCTAAGCGAATTTCAGCTTGATTTTGTGGCCAAAATTTCGACTTCCGGTATTCGCCTTTGATAGTCGTGCGTCGCGTCAGTCACATCTTTTTAGCGGCGACAAGTCGTTCATACAGATGGTCTGGTGATGGATATCTGAGATGGTGGTGATATCATACCATTCGTTTCCTCGATCATGACCATCCAACCGGTTTTAGTTGTATGTTCGCTGTTGAAAGAACGATCCAGGCCAGAGTAAGTATGTGGTAGAGCATCTCTTTTGCGCTCCCTTCTCGAGCAATTTCTTTAATCTTGGGCCTTTTTGCTTGGTTTAACATAATGTTATGTTATATCAGACTGTCTTGGATTTCACCAACTGCCTTCTGAGACAGGTATCTGTTAGATTTGACGTCTTGTTCCTGAGTAGTAAGTTTTCTATTGCAGAGTGCTTCATCAGTGGAGCTTCACCGCATTTTGGGGTTTAAGCTTATTGTGTTAATTACCTAAGGTTACAGGCCAACTTTCTGACTTTAGTCTTTTGGCCGTAACGTAATTAGTTTATTTTTCCTTTTTGTTGTTATCTCTGGGTTCCAATTTTTTTCGGGGCTCTGAGTTCGCTCACCTCCGTCCTCCCTTCGGCGCTAGTCTGACGTTGATATAATTTGTATTGAGTCTACGTAAGAGTAAGTATTAAGCCCACAAGTAACATACATAAAAGCACCTTGGTGCTTTGTATTTACTAAGGGCGTGCTATACTTACTGACGTAGACCCCCTCCCATCCCAGTCCCCCTGAGCGAACTCCGCCTTTATGGTAGAGTCATCTGAGAAGGAACGAGGATGGCGTGGTGCATGTTGGGTAATATGTCACCACGGGGGGACCACACCACTTTTTGGGGTATGGGTAATTATTTTAGGAGGATATTTGGAGGTTCTGCATCCCCAAAAGGATGCAATTTGTATTGTCTACGTCATGTAGTGTAGCCCGCCCTTAGAACATACAAAGCACCAAGGTGCTTTTTGTAGCTCTACGGTAGTGAGACATGGGGAGATTGAGGTTGGCAAGAGCGATGTGTGGTGTGAAGTTGAATTTGATAGGAAAGACTGAAACCGATGCAGAAGTTGGGGTTGGAAGAAGCGGGGACGCGGTTGGCGAAGGCGAATGTGTACGTTGGTATGGGCAACTGTTGCTGGGGAGGGATTGTGGCATGTTTTAAGAAGAGCCCTTTGAGTTCAGGGTATGTATTTTCGAGTAGGAAGGGACGACCACAGAAGACATGGAAGAAGCATAGGAGTGAAAAGGAGTGTTTTGGTTGAGGAATGGAGGAATGTTGCTGATCGGGCACGGGGAGGGAGGGTAGAGAGATTGTTGTGAGTTGAGTTAAATATGGCTACCCTCATTCGCAGCTAGGGACAAAACAGTACCTAAAACTTTGGATCTTACTACTATCAGTGGGATGTGATCAACCGTTCTTTTATGTCTAGCTGCGAACGGCCACATTTAGACCAGTCCCCTGGATAGCGAATGTGAACGCTTGACCATTTTTGAAGGCATGCAGGGGTAGGTTTAGTTCATGCTGGGGAGGTTATTTGGTGAAGTATGCAGGGCTAGGGGTAGATAGGCTAGTTGAATATTATCACATCTTCCACTGCCAAATAGAAACTATACAAACCTATACATTAATAAACAAAAGTCATGGATATGAGGATATATGATTAAATAGTCAATTAGATAGTCAATAGGAGCATTCATTCACTACTCATTGTTATTGCCAAACAAATATGCAAAGCAAGAGGAACTTGCTCAGAAGATGACACAAACATAGAACTAACTATGTTTAGCAGCTGATAATTGTGCAGAGTGAATATGATCAGAGAATGTTTTTCATAATAACGTCTGATGTAGTTCTGATAAGAAATCGTGGTCAACAGGCAATTTTCTACTGGTTGCTAATGAAAATATGTTGCCTAGCAACTGCAATTTGGTCTTGTGTTGTTGGCAAGTGCTTCAAAATAATATTTATATGAAAATTGAAGTTGTAGATACTAAAATACATTCTAGTCATTGAATATCATTGGTCCATAGTCATCCTATGTACCGGTTGCTAAGGAAAATGCGTTGCCTAGCAAACGTTGCTATACTATAGAGAGTTAATTTTGGCTCCACCCCTGAAAATGTTTAGAATATTGTTTTGATCATTTGTGCCAAGTTTCATGCTTTTATCATCATCTGAACATTATTTTCACCCCTCGCCTAGACTACAGGACTCTTTGCAAGTTCTACATCTTTATAGTAATCTTGCTGCAGCCCGCGTTCGCGGCACACACCAGGTAGTAAGTTTAGTAGTTCATTAATTAACAACTTTATTATAGATAAATCTTTGATTATTGATACCTAATCGATGTTTGAATGAGATTGATTTAGACACACAATTAAAATAAATACTTTGTTTTAAAATTTGTAATCAAGTTCAGTGTATTGTCTAGTTATTCAGGAGTTTGAATCCGTAGTTTTGAGGTGGTTTTGGCCTTGGTCAAGGTGACCGTAACAATGTACCCAATTTGCACATATGATGGAATCACGCTTGGATTCCGGATCTACTCAGCTGATGAGATACCATTCCTCGATGCAAATGCTGGTGTAATTTTCAGTAAAACCGAGCAGCTGACCCTAAACCTCATAAACCCCTACCTGGATCTTGGTTATCATCTTTACACTGATAATTATTATACAACCCCGAATCTGGCCACCTATTTGATGAGCAGAAACGCCCATCCGTGTGGCACAGTAAGGCCGACAAGGAAAGGGTTACCAGATATGAGGAATGAGAATCTCCAGAAAGGGGAAATGGTGCACTTTGTGTCAGAAGACAAATCGATGATGGCCCTGAAATACAGAGAAGCTAATGATAGTGCTGGAGGTGGACCAAAGATAGTACATATGCTGACCACCATGCACGATACATCAAGGCATGATACAGGGCGCAGGACTCGCACAGCAGATAATCTGCCCATCATAAAACCAAATTGTGTGACAGAATACAACAACAATATGGGAGGAGTAGACCTCACGGACCAGGCATTGGGTCTTGGGAGCCTGTGTCCCATGAGGAAAACCCTCAAATGGTATCAGAAGGTGGCGATAAGATTGATTCTTCAAATGATCTTGAATTCACACAAGATATACAAGAAAGAGGAACCAGTCACATCCAAGCACACACTGCGATGGTTCGTCCGAGAGACTGCAAGGGACTGGATAGGACAAATCGAGCCACGTAATGCCCAACAACCAGATGATGACTTATTTCGCCTGAATAGACAGTTGCACATCCCAGATCAGGTCAATGGGAAGACAAGGCTCGGGTGTCGTGTTTGTATGTCGCGTGGACATAGAAGAGATGTTCGTGTCAGGTGCAAAACATGTCCATCAAATCCATCAATTTGCATTGGACCATGTAATGTTTGCAGTACAACTTCACAAAAAAACATGTTTTGAGGTGTACCACTCACAGGAAGACATCAAAAAAGCGGCCCTAAATTACAAAATATATTTTCTTTTTCAATGCAAAGTCAGAATAACTATTTTTTCCATATTGGAAATAGCAAATGAGTGAAAAAGGCACTTCATATTGGAAATTGACTGAATATTTTCCAAATTGGAAATTACAAAGGGACTGCAAGGGACTGGATAGGACAAATCGATATTTGGTCAACGATGTGTATAGATGAAATGGAGCAAGGTACCTGGAATGCAGGGAAAAGGTCCATTTCTAGGAGGGACAAGTATGCGAGGAAGCAGAAGTGGCTCTCTACTGCGGGTGTGGAAGGACCTCGGCCCCATACCACTACACCTATATGGACTTTGTATGGCACAGGACCCTAATCTTTTAGGCTGCCTGTGGAGGGACAGTGAGTCGCCCCTCCCCTTTCCACAGACTTGGGGGCAGTGCCATGGACAGGCACTGGGTACCCCCTTAGCCCCTCTTGCCCGGGATACGGCCCCAGCTATGGGTTAAATAGTCCTTGGTTGGTCAGCAAGATCTAGGTTGACAACAAAGCGGAGGACTCAAAGACCTATTGAGCAACGGTTTGATGTCATCGCCAGCTGGCGAATGATCCCTGATAGTGGACACCGGCTGGTGGTACTTGTCAAGTAAGCTGACATTGCTGGTGAGGAAGGACCTGGGCTCCCACCTCACTATTAGCCCTTGGGAACCTTCATGATGTCGAATCTCTAAGAAGGGGCAGCCACCAGCCCAGCAAACCAAGGTGGTACCTCTGGCTCCGGAGGGAAAAGGAACGGGCAACCTCCCTATCCTTCACCGCTACATGACGCTTCGAATGGAGCTGACAGGATAGGATGGTAAGAGGAAGGGATCTTAAATTACGTGATGTAACCAGATTTGGTACATGGAATGTCAGAACCATGCTTCATACAGGAAACCTTGAACTTCTGATTAGAGAGCTTGACCGATGGTCAGGTAAAGGCCATTTTACAACCAACTCAAATTGTGTGGTCTACTACTCTGGGAATGAGAAAGGAGGAACCACTGGTGTAGCATTCATCGCAACCAACATATCAGTAAACATGTGCTTGGCTGCAACCCTGCAGTGGGTGATCGTATTATAACCATCCGGCTCCAGGCTATATGAATAAATTTAAACAGGAATTTCATGCTAGTGACCCAAAAACTAGGACAGTAAACGACAACTGGAACAAATTTAAAAATGGACTTCACAAGCTAAAGAGACTTTCATTCCTTCAAAACTGTCTTCTAGATACAATAACTTGCCGTGGATAAACACCAAGATCAAGCGACTGATAAGAACTCGAAACCGGATTCATAAGAAAGCCCAAACAGATTGGTAAGGCCATCTTCTGGGAAAAATTTAGAGTTATTAGAAGGGCGGTTAAGGGGAGTAAAAAATGAACATAAGCGCTTTATTCAGATGTGTAGGAAAAAAAGTGAAAGAAAATCCTCGTGGCCTGTGGAAGACATTCGTAGCAAACGTATGGAAAACCGGGAGTCCAACCTCTTGAAGACCAGGATATACATCATGTGCCAGACCAAAAATAAAGCCCGGCCCTCGCAACCAGTGTAGTTTCACTAAGGAGGACTTGGACAAGATACCCTTACTCCAAACCAACTACCCACTGTTGATGATATTACAGTGACCACTGAGGGTGTTCTAAAATTACTCAAGGACTTAAAAATAAACAAAGCGTGTGGACCTGATGAGATCTGTCCGAAAATGCTTCGTGAGACTGCGGAGGAGATTGCACCTATTTTGAGTGATATTTTTCAGCAATCTCTTGACTGCGGTGAATTACCCGAGGACTGGCTATTAGCCAATATTACTGCTTGTATAAAAAAGGGGACAAAGCCCTTCATTCCAATTATAGCGGCCCTGTCTCCCTGACTCGCTCTATATTTGACCCACAAACTCCTTGAACACATTGTGCACTCACATATCAGTCGGTCATTTAGAAAAACATCACATTTTAACTCCCAAACAACACGGATTTCGGAATCATCACTCATGTGTAACCAAGCTGATATTGTCTTCACATGATTGGGCTCAAGCCGTTGACGATGGAAATCAAGTGGACATCGCAATATTTGACTTTTCCAAGGCCTTTGCCTGTGTCCCTTATGGGAGACTGAAGGCAAGTTGCACATGTACGGAAGCAAAGGGAAATTGTTAAACTGGATCATCAGCTTCCTTACCAAAAGGAAACAAAGGGTTGTTGTGAATGGTGCCAACTCTGACTGGGATACAGTGGATCGGGTTTCCATAGGGCACAGTATTGGGGCCATTACTGTTTTTGCTATATATAAATGATATTGCTGACAATCTTCATTCTGAAATCCGTCTTTTTGCTGACGATTGCCATATTATACAACGTCATAAAAGCAAATCTGACTGTGAAAATCTCCAGCGTGACATAGACCAACTTGACAGATGGGGTGATAAATGGCAAATGAAGTTTAATGCAAAAAAAGTGTTATGTCATGAACATGGGGAACAAAAGAAAGAAATTTATTTTCAACTATAAACTTCATAATCAAACCTTGGAATCGGTAGTTCATCACCAATATTTGCGGGTATTCCTCTCAAATAAATTCAACTGGAGATACCAGTACAACCATACTACTAAAAAAGCTAACCAGGTCCTTGGCATGCTAAGGCGGAAACTGAAGGGTTGCTCAAAATCAATTAAGAGTACTGCATATCTTGCTCTAGTAAGACCAGTATTGGAGTATGCCTCCAGCGTATGCGACCCCTACGAGACAAATATATAAATCAATTGGGAATGGTGCAACGTAGGGCAGCAAGGTTTGCTTGTAACAACTACAACCGCTACGCCAGCGTCACTGACATGATTGATGACCTGGGATGGGATACACTGCAACATCGTCGGGAGGCCGCAAGACTTGTCCTTGCAAACAAATCCAAATGGGGGAATCTGCTATTCCAAAGTCACTCATAACACCAGACTCCCAGAAGGACTCCGACGTTCAAACAACCGGAAATAACCAGCAACTTAGTAAAACCTACTGCAGAACGAATGCCTATAGGAATTCTTTCTTCCACGTACGTCCAGCGATTGGAACAAACTTCCAATAATATTGTTGACAGCCCATCCATAGACTCTTTCCAAATTCAAGTGATTGACCACATCCGTCAAAGGAGTCATACCAGTCCATGGCCCTTTTTTCCTGCATCCGTGGCTTAAATGGACTGTACCAGTCTGTCGCCATGTAACGACGAAGATGAAGATGAAGATGAGGGCAATCCCATCAATGTTAGTGTGGTACAAGTTTATGCACCAACCTCTACTGCATCCAATGAAGAGATAGACAACTTTTATTGCCAACTTCAGGGCGTTGTGGACAAACTTCCAAAGAAAGACCTTGTGCTTGTGCTAGGTGACTTCAATGCAAAAATTGGTAAGGAATCCAACTGGAGGAAGAGACTACAGTTATTGGTCAGTATGGACTCGGAGAAAGGAATGAAAGGGGCAACCTGCTTCTAGAGTTTTGCATTGGCAATGATTTATTCATTTCAAACACCATGTTTCAGCAGCACCCGAGACGTCTCTATACGTGGTCAAATCCAGGCGACAGAACTCGTAACCAAATCGATTTCGTCCTAGTAAAGAGGCGATGGAAGTCATTCAGTTAAAACTGCCAAGACGTTAACTGGGGCAGATATAGGAAGCGACCATCAACTTCGTAGAGCACATGTCCGCCTCACACTGAAAAGGATTCCTACCAATCGGAAAGTGCAGAGGTTTGATCTACAGAACATTGATGCTCAGTACAACATTGAGACCAACAACAGATTTGAAGCCCTGATGATCAGTGCAGAAGAGATGACTCCAGATGAACTATGGGTGAACACCAGGAACACCATAACCACCACTGCAAAGAAACACATTCCACTTAGACAAAAGGAAAGGACATCTCCATGGCTTACACAAGAAGTACTGAATCTTGCTTATGAACGGCGCCTGCTTAAAGAATCAGGTCTACAGCATAGTAACCTGTACCGAAAGCTATCTGGTGAGATTCAGCAAACAGCAAGAAGAGACAAGAACAACCATCTCAATCAAATGTGCAAGGAGATTGAAGACCACAGCTCTAAGAATAATAGCAGGCATCTCTTCAAAGGTGTGAAAGATCTCACCAACAAATGCACATCCAATCTGGCAGTTGTTAAAGATGATGATGGCACTGTGCTAACTGAGAGTGAGGAAATAAAGGAAAGATGGAAGAATTACTGCGAGGGGCTCTTTGCTTCAAAGGAAGGGGACACTAGTGTACACATTGAGGTACCGGAAAAAGAACCAGGCATTCTACTCTCTGAGGTTCAAAATGCCATCCGGAAGCTAAAGAATAACAAGGCACCTGGGGCAGATGAGATTCCGGCAGAGCTTCTAAAAAACATAGATGAAGCTGGTGTACAACTGTTGACACAACTCTGCAATAAGATATGGCATTCATACATCTGGCCAGACGATTGGAAAAAGTCCGTTTTCCTTACGCTGCCAAAGAAGGGTGATATTAGTGAGTGTAAAAACAATAGAACAATTGCACTTATTCCACATACCAGCAAAATCTTGTTGCACATCATTAATGAGAGGCTCAAGCAGTATCTTGAAAGAGAACTACCACCAGAACAGGCTGCAGGGACCATATTGCTAATATCAGACATATCATTGAGAAATGCAAGGAATTCCAACAGAAAGCATACCTTTGCTTTATTGATTATGCAAGGCATTTGACTGTGTCAGATATGGAGCTCTGTGGAATGCACCACTTGAAATGGGAGTCCAAGCACATTTGGTCAAAATCATTCAAAGTTTATACGACGGCCAGGTAGCTTGTGTTTGAACTGATTGGTTCGGTCTTGGCCAAGGAGTACTGCAGGGATGCATCCTCTCTCCAACGTTGTTCAACTTATATGCTGAATATATCATGAGACGTGTCCTTGATGACTGGAATGGCGGAATTTCTATTGGACGATGGAGACTCAGCAATCTACGATATGCAGATGACACCACCCTTCTGGCTACATCCATGACTGAGCTGAGTATACTCCTTGATAGAGTAAAGGCTGAGAGTGAAAGCAAAGGATTACTACTAAATGTTGCCAAAACCAAGATCATGATCATTGGTGAAGACCTGCCTACAGATCATCTCTTAGTGGATGGAAAGGAAGTGGAAAGGGTTACTCAGTTCAACTTCCTTGGTGCCCTAATCTCCCAGGATGGCGGCTGTGGAATTGCAATCAGAAAGCGTTTAGCAATGGCTAGATCTTCAATGGCTAAGCTCACAAAAATATGGGCTGATAGAGGAATCACAAAGGCAACAAAAACTCGCTTGGTTCGTGCACTCATCTTCCCAGTTGCAACCTACGGCTGTGAATCCTGGACACTCACAAAAGCAGATTGTAAAAGGATTCATGCCTTTGAGCTCTGGTGCTGGCGCAGAGTGCTCAGAATATCCTGGACTGCGAAAAGAATCAACAACAGTGTGCTGCATGCAATTGGAGAAAAAGACCGTCTGCTGGATCATGTCAACCGCCAAACACTAAGTTACTTTGGCCATATTGCAAGACGGGAGGGTAACTGCCTTGCAAAAGTCATCCTTCAAGGAAAGATTGAAGAAAGGAGGAAACGTGGGAGGCCACGGACACGGTGGATCGACAGGATTAAAACTCTTGTTGGACAATCTCTTCCATCAGTGTATGCTTTGGCAGCAGACAGACAGAGATGACATGTCGCGAAGGTCGCGACCTGTCAGTCATGACGGAACCGTACAACAACAACATTACATCTTCATGTATTGATTTGTATACTGCAAGAACTGTGTTTTCTAGAAGCTTCTAGAACTGAATGAAGAACAACAACATATTTTGTATACTGTAGGAACTATTATCGGAATTGGATAACAAGGATTTCATCTGCGGTTAGACCTGGCTGAACTAGGCTAGAGAAAATGGATGGACTGCAATAAATTGGAATTATTATATGACGAACAAAATATGTTTACTTGGAATTATGTGTCAGTCACAGAAGTAATGCAGAATTGAAGCTGTGGTAAGTACTGCCTACATTTTCCAATATTTTGGGGTAGCCACAATTTGCGCACCCACTGCAGTCTGCATCCAGTTGAATTCAGCAGCCTTGACGGAATAAAGTACAGTATCACGTGCACTTTATTCCGTCAAGGCTGGTGAATTCAACTGGGAGCAGGCTGCAGTGGGTGCGCAAATTGTGGCTACCCAATATTTTGCTATTGCTTGTTGTTTATCTTTTGTTTTGTTGTTGTTATTCATCAACAAATATTGTGAATAATTACAAAGTTATAATTTCCTGAAAAGCAAGCTAACAGAAGTAGGCCTACTCTTATCTTCCCATGCAACTCCACCAAAAATGACACAAATACTTCTTATTCTAAAGAGGAAAACCAGGTCACCTTGTTTTCTGAAAATAATTTATTATGTATGACCCTACTGAACCATGATACTATAGTACCTGTACACTACACAGTGACAGTGCAGTACTTGAGTACAGTCTACACATCTGCCACGCACACTGTGCTGGATGTGAAGTTCATTGAACTAGCTAACACAGTCCCCAACTCCTATTCCACTATATAGCTCGCAGTGTAGATACTGTAGGCATATTTAACCTGTACTTTTTGACACAGGCCTGGTAAATGCTATTTGCAATCGGTTATATCATTCATAAATCTACCGACACTTCTTGAACTGGAAGTGACTTCCTGAGTCCGGGTTCTGTGTAGCCATGTTCAATACAATTTGGGAATAACTTGTGTTGTTGTGGACCAGTGCTCGACACTATAGATTTATTAACACTGTACACCAAGCATCAGCCTCAGGTATGTGGTAATTTCTGCTGTGGAATTGTGCTTTCTAATTATTTGTAATATGAGTATGCCTATATCACTAATAATTGTAAATTTGAAATTGCATTACAATTGAATTTGAAGTGGAGTGATGTTTAATTCCTCTTTGGCTTTTACAAGCCATTAATTTGACTTTGAGGCTTGATTAGATACTCCAACGATGGTGATAAGTGATTATAACTAATACATATTTTTTAAACTAATACATATTTTGTTTATAGTATAGTTCGATAATATTATCACTCTAGTTATGGACTTATGTCCATGATTTGGGAAGTAAGAATGCAAGGGAACATGACGAGTGTGATAAATATGGCGGGAAATATGCACGTGGCCGTGGATAATCCGTGAGTGGCGAGTGTGAGTTGAGAGTACAAGTTGTGAGTTCCTGAACTGCGATTTGTGAGTTGAATTTTCGAGTTGGATTTGCAATTGTCACATGCACATGCGAGTTGTGAGTTGGCTCATATTTTGGGGGGGGGGTGAAGTTTTTCCTTTTCACAATCTTTGAGCAATCTACTGATTAATTAATGGTTTCACAAGAATTCCCGATTTCACTAATGATTTTTCAATGCGCGTACCTCCGAGAATGTCTAGGTATCAGTTTCCCCTGAACAATGAAAGCATGGAGAAATCGCCCAACCACGGTTACGGTTTTCACATATGTTGCTAAAATGATGTAAGCCTTATCTCCAATCATATCGCCATCTATACATTTTCAGAAAATATGAAATGTTCGTCATAGTTAGGGAGCCCAGGATCTCAGGCTCTCTGAAATTTGCGACTAGATTCCATAGGGGAACATCTTTGGCATCAGAAACTGATTGTTTGATAACTTTTCCCGATTGTGAACAAATCTAATCCCCAAAAAATAAAAATGGCGTCCAAAATGGCCGCCGATTTGACTAACGAACGATTTTAGCCGTAACTTTTATTGGAATCTTTACCTGGAACGCAATTTGTGTCCATCTGAAAAATTTTGTGAGTTTCAAGAATTATTTAAGGTACAATTGAGAAAAATCACATTTTTGGCGCATTTTTTAAACAAAAATGAAATATTCTATGTATATGTCCTTTGATTATGGCCAGAATCTAATCATCAATTAAGCCCCCATTTTTTCTACAAATTTGACCTAATAACATGTGTTAGTCCATATCAAAATTAGTTATGTCCATTATTCAGAAACGTAGTTACATGTATTCTGTAACGAAGGTCTCCAATCAGTTACACAGAGCAGTTGGTTTTTTAAATGACGAAACGGCACTATTTTTGTAATCAAAATTTTCTACATAAAAAAGCTTAGTTTTAGGTAAACAAAATTTCCCATCTGGAATTGTTATTTTTTCGCAGAGGCCTTTTTAATCCAACTCACTTTTCATACCCCCCCCCCCCCCAACATATACCCATGCCATGTAGGGGTCAAAATGTTAGAGCAGAGGCTGTAAGGTAACCTTTTTAAAGTCGAGATACGATGGTTGGCTCCTAGACTATCAATTTGCTCGCAACTATAGTCACAGCCATGGTCTAGGCCCACGGCTTGTAGAATGGAGTAACTTTTAAACTCAATTAACAAACCCAAAACAGATTATAAGAGGCGACAGGCAGCCAGTTAATTTTGATCGGCTAAATGGCTAATCTAAATGTACAAGTTTGAGTCATGATGGAAAGGTGAAAAACAATTATGGTGGCATAGTCACAGGACCTATGTTTGGGAGTCGAAGCTACAGCCCTGATAAGCTTCAAGGTCATTCTGGGGCAAAAAAAAACCCAGTGCTCAGAATTTGTTGAATCCGGTGTCAAATTATTGCCCTGTCAGACTGAGCAGAAAATTAATATCAATTCTTTGGATGACAGTTCTGTATACAATTTTGATGTCAAGTTTTTTGGTGACCCCTTTCGACCATGTGAAAAAACCCCCCTTGTTACATTTTGCCCACTATTACGAACCAAATGCCAACTTGTAGGCAAGACAAAACATTTGACACACCAGTTTTAATAAAATCGGAGCACTGGATTTTGCTAACCTTGTTGAAAAATTACAAAGTTTGGAAGCTGATTTGAATTTAATTTTGGATCAAGAAACTGCAGGTAGCATTATTCGATCTAGGGCTGAGGGCTGAGCACGGCGAAAAATCACGAGGTATTTTTTGTATCTTGAAAAGCTTTATTGTGGAATAGAAAACTTTTTTCAACTGTAAGGATTTCCAGGTGTTCAACCATTACCGACCCCAAAGGGGGGACAGGTCCTGGCGAAGTTAAAAAAGGGCGATTAAAAAGCTAGTTAGAAAAGCGATTTACCCCCCCCCCACGAAGATATCTAACAAGTCCCAGTGGCGAGTTAGGTTCTTCGCCCCCGGGGGGGGGGGGTCACTTGTATTCAAAGGTGGATATGATGCGTGAACAACATGGACTTCCAAAATGCACCCTAACAAGTATTTCCACCGACTAAAAAAATTACCCTAACAAGTATTTTGTCTGATTTGCTGACCCAAAGAATCTTTTTGTAAGTTTTGCTACCCGAAACAAATAAGCAATGCATGTGTCGTTAATATCCTTTATTATCTTGCTTTTCTTTACAATACTTTGATCTCTGCTTAATTGAGTATTACACTTACATCACAATTTCAGGGTGTAGAAAAAAAATCCCCTTTTTTCCACATTTTGCGTTTTTGACACCCCCCTTTAATCAATGTCCGCGCGTACAATCGCCTGGTGGAAAAAAAGATACCCTTTTTACGCGTATTCTTGTTCACGCATCAATATCCACCTTTGGATACAAGTGGCCCCTCCCGGGCTACTCAAGTCCCATGCGAGTTAGGATATTTAGGCAAGTCCTCATGGCGAGTTAAGATTCCTTACGGCAAGTCCCAGTGGCGAGTTAGAATATTTGACGTCAGTCCCAGTGGCGAGTTAGGTTTTTTACGTCCGGTCCCATTGGCGGTTAGAAATATGCCATTTCCTATTGGTGATTTGGGTTCTTTTAAAAATCAATGCAGAGTTCGAATTGGCATTGTTATTTTGGTTTTAGTATTAGTGGTGAGGTGGGTGTGTAATTTTGTGAATCTCCGTGTTGGTGCATCGTCCATTGGTAGACAGAGGTAATGTGGGTGTTGATTCTGGGGTTTCCGTAGGGTTAGGTGGGTTGTGTGGAGTTGGGATAAGTATGTGTGATGGCAATGTGTTGGGGATCGAGTGCCGGCACTATAGGTGATTGAGTGTGTAGGGTGGGGTGTGGGAAAAGCAGAAATAGGTGCAACTTTTAATGGACATTGAAAGTAAATTGGGTCAGGTTTCCTCCTTACTGCAAAGGTAGCCATAGAGGTGTAATTCTCAAGGTGTTGTCCATTTGGGCCAACCACCAGGAAGTTAAGGGCAACAGTTATTAAAATTAACCGACCACAGAGGCATAATATTTTTATACTGAGATTTTCCCAAAAATGAAAAAAGGAATACATTTTAAATCTTAATTTTTTAGAAATTCCGTGTGTGTGATGACTGTTCACTGCCAGTGTCCAGCAACCTGGGACCAGGTGGTCACAAGTTACAACTTACAAATAGTCAATAAGCACTTGAAGTGCCTAAGGTGTTTTTCACTCACTTGGTGGCCTAAAGGGGGGGGGGGATCCATGGAACCCCCCGAAGGAAACCACTTTCCCGATGGAATTTTCAAATGAAACTCATACCACTTTGAGGGGTCATAAGACAATGCCAAAAGATGCAATATAAATGAGTTCTCGGTTTATCGTCTGGAAAATTAGGGGCAAATCATATTTGTTTCGAAATGCGTCAAAATCGATCAAAAGTAAACATGAAGTTTCAGCGACCCTGCTTCCCCACCATACACAGTGCAAATCATTTTGATGTTTATATCGGCTCTAGACATGACCCATTAACACAAACATACCATTTTTGTACATTCTTGTATTTTTTGTGGGGCAGTCATTTTTGCCCATAGGTTTGTAT
>JAMKCH010033991.1:0-15800 GCA_023653785.1 Ophioderma brevispina | reverse complement strand
AATTGTGAAAGAAAAGATTTTTTGGATGACGTTTTCCGAGCATCCGAATGCTTCCGAAGACGGCTTAAATCATGTGATCATTTGTCGCCCCCTCCTATACCCACCCCCCCTTTGTGCTTATCGTGACGTCATGGGTCATTGAAATAAAATATAAAATTCACTTTTTGGCTCAGAAGTATGCTGTTTCGTATGTATTCTAGGGCGTTCCACCCTGTTGAAACATTCGCAGGCGTTCCATGCGATACAATGTTAAAATGTTGGCTACATCAAGATATCTGGGCTTTTTAGGACTCGTTCCTGGGATTTTCACTACGAACCTTATGAGGAGTTCCGCCAAAGTCTACCGGCGCCTGCGTGACTCCTATCTGAGACTATCCAATGCTGTCGTTAATTTCGACTTGTCAGACTACCCATAATCCCTCACCAGTTTGAATCATCGCATGCAAAATGCGGAAATTTGTGCAACTTTAACCTTTTTACAAAATTCTAGAGTGTGTGCACAAAGATTATGTCACCATTTGATGTAGTAATATGTTCTTTAGAGATGACAGTTTTTTTGTTTTCAGGTGGACACCCCTAGGTTTTAATGGCATTTAAATGTTGCTTTTTGCACAAAATCATTTTAATGTGTAATCACGTGGTGTAAAGCAAAATTGGCAGCTGGGATTCAACTTAACCCTGTTCCAAGTTGAATCGTGTTACACTATTTGTAAACGTGTACACACTGCAATTGTTTTCAGTATTGTGTGTAACACCAAAGGGAATATTTACGCGACTTACCGTATACCCGGGGACGGGATCAAACATAATGAAATGGATATGGGTGTAAGGCTGCGCTTCCAAACCCGGGGCACTTCGGTGACAGAGGACTCAAAACAAATAGAGGTCTTTGGGTGAAAATTTTCAAAATGATCTCCCAAATAGGGGTCTTAGGTGAAGTGGTAAACTTTCCAAAAAACTGTGGTCTTGGTGACATTTTCAAATACATGCATGGGGTCTTTGGGTGATTTTTCAAAATCCTAGGGTCTTTGTGACATTTTCAAATACATGGGGTCCTTTGGTGACAAGCGGTGCTGAAAATTGGGGTCGTACTCTTTGCGTGCGGCAGGCGCGCGAGTATACTCGCTCAAGATGAAATTTTGTCATTTTTGTCTTTTCTTGTTATAAACATTTCCAATTATTTATTTTCATGAGGCGTGAAAATGCCTTTAGATGAGTCAAAGAAGACATCGCTTTGTTGTTCGTTTGTAGATGGCATCCCAAATGAACCGACAATATTTGGAAACAATCTCAAATGCCACTACTGACTTATGTGTTATAACTTATACAGAATTGCTCAGCGTCAAATAGTTAACAGCCCTACATACCCGTCACCTCCAAGATGGAAGTGCCCCCCTTCCCCGTATGTCAGTTATTACCATCACTATGGTGCATTCTCATGCCCCTCATGATCAATCAATTTTCTTGACCCTACTTGATTATAGTGTGCAACTTTCAAATAATAACCTCCACCAAATTAAAATTTATTCGGATGTCGGCCGGCAAGGTGAAACTCCATGAGCTTAAAGTTTTGTACACGATCGAAATCAATAGGATGTTTGTTTGTTTTTTTTTTTTTTGACAAAACACAAAAATGTGAAGACTGTCATCTGTGATTTGGTCAGAAATTCTGTGTGAGGTACTTAATACGGTTTGGCAAATAGTTTTCCAAGAAGTACCAATCAAAGTCGTCCTCATTGGCAGGCAATACATAATAGCCAAACATGACCGATATACTAGAGGGGTCAAGCTAGAACAGGCGACCAAGGTTGCAAACCACCAAATAACGCTCCCATTGAAATACACGCTAAAATGACTTGAAATAAGTTCAAATTTCAACTCCACGTGACATCATATTTGATGTTTTGAAGATATTTCTATATCAAAAAAAGATGAATTTTTTAAAAATCATGGTAATTTGATACCGATACAGGATAGAATTCGAAATACAGGCTTGTGAATAGCGCCACCGCTTTTTCCACCCGACACGTAAAACCAATAGCCGTAACCGAGCACGGAGTACTTCCGAAGGCCTAATTTATTTCTAGATTCAAATTTATTTATTTTCTGATATCCCAAGTATAGAACAATTGTCTGCACTATTCATTTAAATATTAACATTTGACAATCAACAATATCTACGCACCATGGCACACCAATTTGCTTACAAGCGACGGTATGTTTTTGAACCGGAACTACCCCCCCCTTACAAAAAATGCGGAGTGATTTAGTGGTGTGCTCCACACCTATGCAAAATTGTCGTTAATCAGAGTACTCCATGGGATCAACAGGAGAGAGATTCTTGCATAAGGACTGGTTCGCATATCGGGAAGTAACAGATTTCTGCGCAGTTTTGTCTACAAATCTCAATACATTCAATACTCTGGGGTTTGTATTCAAGAATGCAAAGTTGCCATTTGATGGAAAAAAATGAATAAATGTCATCACAATTTCTTTCCTAAATATCAGTGCCCATAGATGTACATCATCAGCATTGACTCGAGCACATATAGCACTGTTGATATCCAGTAAATCCTTTCGGTATGCAAGAGGATAAAGCCTACAATTACTTTTCAAACTGTATGGGTAATAACAATGGCTCCTGGATTTCAGGTGCTCATAACCAGATTAAGATCGAGCTATTTTTTTTCATACGCTACAGCACAAGATAATCCGTCCTTTTCACTAATAAATAAATCTTAGGCTTCTACTTGGCTTTCAATTCACCTTTGACGCATATATTTTCATAATTTTCCGAAAAGGACAAAGATGAAAAAAATCACGAAAGAAAGTTGTGTTTGGCAGACTGTGACCTAACTCTTTGTGCAGAACCAAAACTTAACTAACAGTAACTTGCCGCGAAACCCCATTTCTTTTCAATCAATTTACCTGTGGTGACATATGTTCTAGACACCCTTCTTTTGTATGTTTCTAAATACCGGTGGTCAACTTGAATAGAAATTAGGTCCCCTCAATAAGTTATGGATTCTGGTTCTGCACAAAAATGTTGGTTCACAGCTTACACGCACATATCCCCCGTGAGTTTGTTGTTCATATTAGTCGTTTTTTTCAATACATGATGAAATATACAGTCAAAATTAGTGAAACTCACAGTAGAACCTCAAAGGTTATTTTTATCGCGAACGAGGCCAGCTCATCCAAACTGGGTATACGTTTCATATAAGGGCCAAGTTACAAGAGTTGCCATGGATTCCGTCCTATGCTACTGATGCCCAACATCATACAGTGCATGACGGGATCAATGGCAATACCTCATTTGCGTTCTTGAGCTTCTTGTTAAACGTCTACCCCAAACTGGGTACGTGAGACAACCAGTCCTATAACGCCCGCCATCTATTCACCTGCAGCGGACACTAACAAAGGCCTGCAGTTCCAACTACACAAAGGGGATCTGAAGTGCTTTATTCGCTGAATACCAGGTGGATTCACTTGTCCATAATGCCTTGTTTGCTTGTCAATGGTATTCCCTCAAAGAGGTTCTATAAAGCATAGAGGCAAAACGTTTAACGTAATCTTTAGAATGTCATCGTCTCGCATGTTTGCCGACCACAAAGAAAACATAGAGTACCAACAATAGAAGCAAGGCTGCCTCCGCTTCGTCCACATACTGTGGGTGCCGCTTAACGCTTTGCATATACACTAATCGTTAGGTGATAGCAAATGATGTATTGTTAGAGTGGCCAGGTTGTAATTAATAGTTTTCCCTGGATCCATTGTGCTCAGATCTCTTTTTTCTCATAATGTCATGCGCGGCTTAGTGAAAAGATGTACATTGAGGCGGTTTATTTAAATCACAACGACTGACGTGTCATTTCATTCGTTTTGTGGCCATGGGTAGGACAAAATTTAACACCCAATAGCACCCAACATCCACCAACTGATATTTTGCCCGGATTTTTTTTGTAAAATCGAATTGACATTATGTGTCTGTATACAAGCACCCAAACTATAATTATTCCGGGCATATTCCAAAATGTCAGCGCCCAGCACGGACGACTTGTTTTTTGAATGGGTTCACCCCCCTTGTGTCCCTTGTGATCACTGATTTCAGAAAGAAATGGAGATGGCATTTTAATTCATTTCATGAAAATGTGCAACCTTTAAAATGTGCCATAAATAATAATGTAATTATACAATTTATTATTATTTAAGGTGAAAATTGTTTACTTCTGCGAAGTATGTAATCAAAATGAACCTTTTTTTCTTGAATCCCATGGGGCGCAATACCTGTGTGGTTGTAGTCGGTAGTGTGGCCCACTGTGTCAGCCTCTTTCATCAGTTGATCGCCCCGGTGGATGCTTCTGTTTCAGTGACCGGTTGAAAGTACTCATAGTCCTGGGCATGGAGCCATAGTCCGGGCGCCATAGATGACAACGGTAATAAAGCGTTAAACTAATGTTCGTGAAGAGTCAACTGATCGATTGCCCTATTGGTTCACCATTGTTCCCGACTGTGCACTAGGACTATATCTTCCTGCCACACGGTCCTGTTTCAGTGATCACTCCCGTTTACTCTGCTAGCGGTCGACCGCGTGAAGCGCGGTCTCCCACTAGTTAACGTAATAGCAAGCAACTCTTTTGTCCTCTTCCAAAGCCAGGTGGCATTTCTTTCTCAATAGTAGATAACTCTTGGTAAGTAAAGTATTGACATGTATGTAACCACGGATTCGGGCTCACTATAGTTATAAAAGAACTTTAAACTCAGGACGGCACCATACATTACATACATGAAATACCATCGTACTGCAAATGTCACGTGTTTGTGCCATGTGGACTAAGTCTAGCCATAATGATCACGCAGCCCCACTAGCCAAAGCCCTAGTCGTGAGCTACGGCACCTACGGTTGTTCCGGGAACATTGCGTCAAGTCTATTTCTACGTACTTGGCAAACACAGCAGACGACGGCACTTCTGTTTAAACAAGTAACAATGCCGAAAGCATGATTTAATGGCTGTTTTTGAGTCTTTTGGAAAAAGAAAAGTCAAGTGGGGGAACAATTACACTATTTAGCTGTACATTACAGCAGTAGATACCTATGTCATGCCCCGGGTCATGCCATGACATGTAGGTTAATTTCGTCCCATTTCCATGACTGACCCTGATTTTTTTACATGTTTACTATAGTATCGCCATGGCATGGCCATGCATGTCAATGCCATGGGACCACATGGATAGATCTCGCCATCAAACTCCATCAATTCCACTCAAAACCATAAACATGTCCACTCTTATATTTCTATACATATGGCCTTTACGTGGAAGCTGAAGTCATGGAAGTGACGGTATCGGAGCGCAGATAAACTTGACCGCACTTCAGTGGTTAGCCCAGGCTAGGATAGCCTAGCTACCGCCCTAGCCTAACACAGATACTCTGGAGTTTGGACACTCGGGATCATTCATTCATTATTTCCTGGGCTAGGAAAAATATAGGAGTTGTGTAAATTGTAATTTTTGATCTTATCTCAGAGGTTATGCAATTTTGTTTAGAAGAGCAGGGAGCTATGAAAAAAATCCAATACTGACGACTGTATCGGCATATGAAACAATGAAGTTAAAGGGGTATGGGGCCATGGGGAGATTTTCTGAAGATACAAATTTCTCTAAATTGTCACTTTATTGGTTTTAGAACACTTACCGAGAACATTTCGAAGGGTTATTGGACACGTTAGCAGAAAAGATAACCAAAAAACTTGCCATGTTTTCTATTTAGCCCTATAGGGAGATTTTCACCCCTCTATTACCCCCAACCTACTGCCTGGAACCATTTTTTTTTTTTTTTTTGTTAAAATTAGATGAACAGTGGGCCACATCTCTAAGTTGACTCCAAAAAAAAAGGCTCGGATTTGGCCAAAATGACTGTAATCTAAATGTACTTTCTAGGGTTTTACTTTATAGGGGCATGTGTAAATCCGAAGTGTTGATTACTCTATTTAGTTTTTTTATGCTGAGTACTTATCTCTCTCTCTACAGGGAAAATGACCTGTGGTTCTATGCAATTTATGCATTTTCCGGGGGTGCCCGTCATCGTGTGCCGATATCTCACCAGGGAGCTGGTCAACCCTTGCAATTTCCATGCATGGCAGACTGTCAATACCTAGATCTTCTGAGAACACCTGACATTTAAGGTACCAGTCGCACGATAGTGAAGAAATGAGAGTTTCCTGACGGTACGTTTGTACATGGTAGTATAGGCAGTTTAATTAGAGGTGTGCAACCGGAAGCATGTGTAAATTTTGTGGCCACAGAAAATTTTAAATAATGTTGATTATTATTGTTAGTACATGAAGACAATGTTTTTGTCTTAGTCACCAGTCCTCGGGTCTGATATACTACATAGATGAGCATTCTAAATAAGCAAAAAACAAAACAAAACAAAAATGGTTTTAAAAAAAATGGGCGTGCACTTTTCTGGAAATGTTTTTTTTTTTTTTTTTTTTAAGAAGTTTTAAAATACTAAATAAACTTTGTTTATAGTCTAGAATACATTTATTTTAAGTTGATGCATGTAGGACCAATAGTACTAAATAGAGGTCAATAGTAATTGTTGGCCTACTCGTAATTTTGCAGGTAACGTTTTGATTTGCTAAATCAATATGGTTTGCATCTTGCCCATCACACCTTACCGCCCACTAAATGTGGTGGGCTTGCTCTTGGTTTTACAATTTAAGGTGGGCTATGTAAAATTCAATGAGGTATAAATGGGGGGTCATGTGAATTTACATCTAGCAATAGGGGGATGTGTAACTTTGCTGTGTCGATCTGGAAATTCTCCCAGCCCACTCCCTCGTAGATAATGAACGTCCCTAAATTCATAAACCCACCAGTTATCACTATTACATTTCTTATGTAGAGGCATTTGTCTCCTTTTTGAATGGGCATGACATGACATGACATTCCTTTTTAAGGAACACTACTCAACTGCACCCATTTTTTTTTAATTATATTTCATTTGAAAGACTAACCCAAAGTTTTTTTTTTAATTTTTATTTAGCCTGGGTAAAATCATTTTAGGGTTTAGACACTGCTTTCCAATGATGCCCAGGGATCCAGGACGACTTGGGACATGCAGCCACGGGTTTCCACCCTACCCTACTCTTTTTTAAACTTTTAAAGCTGTCTTTATGGCAGCTCAAATTAGTGAAATGAAAGTGTTGCAAATTAAAGTAAGGTTCTGTTACTTTACCCTACCACACATACTACCAACTCCTGTGGACTAAATGCCAAGCAGGCAATAATCGGCACTCACCGAATGCCAAACCGGCACTAATCCATACTCTGCCAACTAATGCTGCCTGGGCACTTTACCCTCTGTAGCTGTTTTACAGAAAATACACTATTTCCAACCAGCACACATCGGCAGTTGAGTTCCCAAGGTATAAATGCCCAGCTAGCACTTATCGGCAGTCCGATATAATATGGCGCCGGCCTCTGCTGGAGGGTAAAACACCCAGCCGGCAGTCGGCACCAATCGGCTACAGGCCCGTAACCTGGATTTTTTATGAGAGGGGCAATTTTTTTTTAAAAGGGGGATTTCTCCCAAATTTGCCCCAGGCCCATGCACTGCAATCATGGTGTATTTGCAGGCCTGGAAAAAATGGGCACTTTATGAAGCTCCATGCATGCAAATTTTGGGTCAAACAATAAAGAAATACATAAAGATGTGAAGGGAAGTATTTCTTTTTGGAGGGAAATTATTGCCATCTTGCTGTGAAATTTATATTTTTACAGCCCTAGTTAGTAGTGCTGACTGATTAATTTAAATGCCTCCTGGGCATTTAGTGAAAAAAAGGACCAGTACTGATGTGCATCATGTAGTTCCAATTATTGGGACTTCACAAGACGTTTACATAACAGTCTAAGTTGATTAAAGGCTGACTCAGAGATTTCCCGATGAGGTCGCACTCAATTTTCAAACATATCGTGTTTTTTGCATATACATATTGCTTGTACATGCCTCAGCAATTTTCTGCTTTTGGGGATCAAAAACTTTTAAGACAAAAGGGGATCAGAACATTTTTAAACCTAAAATGGAGGATCAAATAATGTTGATGTCTGAAGCTCCATCTTTTCCAATCCCCCACCAAAGTATTTATGAACACTCCCTAGGCTAAATGAGAAAAATAGGTTTTCTTCTTTTGAGTTTGACATGTTTGAGTTTGAGCAATGCTGTACATGGTACACCTCACCCAGTCATGTCAGTACATCGACAAAGTTATGGCTCATAAACATACTTTAGTGTTATATTACTTACATTTTACTTGACATCCAACCGGAGTTTCGTTTTGTCCTGACCATGACCAAAGAACATTCAACAAGCATACGATACAAACAAGTCAAATTTTTCCCCTCGCCTCGGCTCTAGGCATGCTAGGCTCGCTATCGATATGCAAGTTCAACTTCAAGTGAGGCTAGCCTCAGCCTAGCTAGCGCCAGCCCAGCCATGCATGTATGCCCACTCACATACTCATTGCCAAGGCCTAGTCCGACTGCTACTTCATTGCAGGATTTTTCTGGTGAGAAACAATCGCACAGCATGTCCATTTGTGTAACGTCCATCAAAATAAGTTTATCAGTGAAACATTAAAAAAAAACATGATTTGTTTACGTCCAGAAACATCTGAATGACTCGGTTGTTTAATTCACACCGCGCTACAATCTGCCTCCAAAGGCCCGCCCACCTACCATAAAAGGGCTGAACGGCGCCCTCCCCTAGGTCACATCGCACTAGACGCTTAACTAGACGCGCAAAAATACCACAAAAAGGTGGCTTCAATTGGCCGTCCCGAGTTTTTCCTCTCCCAAATTATATAGACTCCCTGATTCAGTGAGTAATCAATTGATGCAAATATGGGGTACATGGCTGACATCCTGAGCCCACGATTTTGTTTTCTTGAGGTTGATAGTTAGCCCAATGTCACTGCATGCAAGGGAGAAGCTGGTGATGAGTCTCTGCAGGGCTTCTTCAGACCTCTGCGGTCAGGGCCGCATCATCTGCAAAAAGCACGTCTGTGATTAATACTCTCCTCCTGGCTTTGGTTGGCACGCAGGCGTGCGAGGTTGAAAAGCTTCCCGTCACTTCGTGTGTGAATGTCGCTGCCATCTTCAGATGAGCTGAAGGCATGTGAAAGAGCATGGAAAGTAAGATTTACAACAGTGTTGGAGCGAGCACACACCCCTGTTTTCACTCCGCTCTTGATTGGGAATGCACCGAGGTAGAAGCATCATACTGGACGATACCTTGCCTTCATGAAAAGATGTAATCATCCATGAGTAGCTTTGGTGGACAGCCAATCTCCTTGAGTAGGTGTCAAAAATGACCAAGTCAAGTCCTTATGTCAGGTCGATGAAACAATATCCAAGGGTTGTCTCTGTTCTCTGCATTTCTCTTTAGTTGACGTAAGGAGAAGATCATGTCGATGGTTTGACCTTCGAGCTCTGAAGCCACATTGTGATTCAGGATATGTATTTGGAATCACACCACTAAAATAAACTAGGTGTAGAGCAAGACGACGTCAGTGCCGAGACGTGTATCCGTCCGGAATTTTCTGGCCCTTGCCTAAATGAAGATCACAAAACTTTTGATGATTTGTTTCTTAAATGAAATTTGAAATTAATCATAATGTGGACTAGTACAAACCATTTGGGTGGTAAAGATTTTGTCTGCGCCATTTTTGTATAATTTCTGAGGGTTTGGGGAAACTGTCCAATTTTAATTTCTAGTAAACACTCACTAGGCGTGAACGTTTTGAAAACTTCAAATTTTTTCGAAGCTCTGTAGCTAAAAAATCAGCCTTCATCATATGACTTTTTCATTTTTGTTAAAAAGGTATGGTGCTAAATCTTCCAAAAAAAAAAATAGTTTTGAAGTAACCAGTCGCTTTATAGCCGAGAAATCGACGTTTGGTGAGAGGTCTTTTTGTGTACACACCGTCTATGGGGAGTATTTAGTGGTGTGTGATTCCATTTGACTAGTATGTGCAGTCTGCAGCGGACAATCGTGCAAAGACATTTCCAACAATACCTCAGGAGGGATATACCAGCGATAGTTGTTGCAATCGCTACGTACACCTTTGTTTTTGTAGAGGGTTACGATAACGGAATCGCGCATGTCCCGATGTACCGTTCCTTCGTCCCAGCAGGCACAGAGTAGTTGTAGAAATGTAATAGGCCCGAGTCTTTATAAGCGTTGATGACCTCAGGGGGGATTCCATCTTTCCTGGTGCCCTTCGACTTTGAGAGAGTCTATGGTTTTTCCTCACTCATTGTGTACATCATCAAGTTCTTCGATGACAGGTAACTCTTGCATGTTGTTTAGCGCAGTATTGGTTACCACATTTTCCTGCGAGTACAGCTCCTGATAATGTTCAACCCATCGGTCCCATTTGCTTGCACAGCACCCATCTGATTACTTGATCTGCGCATCTTAGTGGTAGTGGGGCCAGAAAGCTTACTTCATGCCTTCAGACATGTGGCCACGGATATTGGCCGCGTCAGCTGTCGTTGGATGTTCTGACATAGTGACACTAATAATCGTTGGCACAACGTTTTGCCATTAAGTATAATTGTTTCTTGCCTTCCTAAGGGATAGAGTGTCTGCTGAGAAGGAGCTTTCCTTTAGTAATGAAGCAGCTCGTTAGAATCAATGAAATGTTCAAGCTCGTTATATTAGCTTCAAATCAATCAGGGTTCAGCTTGATTCTCTTCCACAGGTGCTCATGGCTGTGTTAAAGATGGCATCCCGGACAAACTCAATCTTACTGTAGAGGATGATTCAGGGCAGTCCTTCAGCAGGGTAGGCATTGACGTTAACTGGTATTAATGCGTGGTTTACGTTGCTGCCTTGAGTGACGGATTCGCTTTGGTGAATGCAGCACATTGCTGCAAACCAGGGAGTGGTCTGTATCACAGTTGGCACTATGGTAAACTTCGGGTGAATGTTGCCGCTGTTTAAGCTTCAGTCACACAGCCGATTTTTTGCTAGAAAACCATTTCCAGACTGCTCCCAACTGTTGCCGATTGTGGTCCAATTTTTTTCGTGAACATGTCTTCGTTCGCCTTTTCCACACTTGCTGCATTCAGTTTTTTTCTTGTTTACTTTCTTGGTGTAGTGTCCTGGCAAGCTCTTGTCGTGTGTGCTTTCTCTGTCTTCCGCCTTTTGTGCAGTCGTCTGTAGTCCTACCCAATATTGCTAGAAAACCGCTTCCAAGACTGCTCAAGACTGGTGCCGATGGGACCATTTTTTTCGGAATCGTGAGTGTAATTTTCCTTTTTCAGTTGGTAGTTTTTGGCCAAGTCTGGGACGTCCTGCACAGGCTCTTCTGCAGTTCTTGTTGTGGTTCTGGGAGCACGTGGAAGATTTGTACCTCATGACAACGACCCCGCCCACGATTTTTTCTCTGCAGCTTAAAAACATCGTGGCGGGTTTTGAATCGGGAAGGTCGGCTGAACGCATGAGCGGTTTGGCAGCGGTAGCCGATGAGTTGTGCGCATCATGAGTGGTTGTTGGCAGTTGGAAAGTGGTCGGCAATATTCCTGCTCCAAGCGGAGAGAAATCGCCAACTGGAGATTTTGAAATCGGCTCATCTTGCAGTTACTGACCATTTTCCCTATTCCCTGTGCCACACAGTGCATTCAATAGGGCTATGCCCTGTCACGCGTACTCTGTTCTTAACTATATGACATGAGAAAACTCACGTCGTTGCGAGGAAAGTGCTCAAGGGATTTTCTTCGTAGAAAGCTCTATTGTAGAATATCTCATCATCAATAACAAGTAATTTTAATTTTTTTGAAAAATTATAGAACATTCATAAAAATCCGAAAATGGTTAATTTATAAAGAGCAGTATTTGGTGGTAATAATGCTAACTCTATGGCAAAAATCACCAGTGATTGCTTGTGTCAAAGATTCAAGAGGAGCGCCATGGGCAAACGGTTAGACCTATACTCTTCGTAGACTTACAACCAAGGATAATTTATTTTCTATTAAGGAACGACGTCCAGTTTCTCACGATACCTTATCGCCGCAACGATTGCAACGATAGCTTTCGTATCGTGACCTAACCCCTGTTTTAATCGTTGCTGAAGGCAGTCTGACACAATAGATTACATTTTACGAGAGTCACTTGTCTGCTGACACACTTAGTCTTTAGAAATACGTAATGGCCTCTTCTTTTATTCCACTCACCGAATTAAAACTCCACGCCCAACAATAGCGGTGATCACACCAAATACTCGCAGCTATAATCAATATTTGGCGAATCAAACTATTCGTTTAACCGTGTACACACAGGTAATTCGTTTTTGGTAGTTGGATCGTTTTTGGTAGTTGGAAATCTTCCAACGCAAACTACAATTACAAGATCTAAACATGAAACAAAATAGGCTTTCTGTCCCACCACGATGAAAGTAAGGCAAACTTTCTGGTGATCATAGGAAAATTACATTAAACATAAAACATTTCTAGAAATCGATAAAAACTAACGTTTTGTCACTTGTTTGGCTTGTGCTTACGCAAATAGTATCCCAATTCCATTGCCTTGTTAATAAATGCGTTGAAATTAAACAAATTGGCAAAGTTTTACAAGTACGAAATTTACTACAACACCCAAATTTTGGTTATGCGAGGCATGGTTCCTTTCAGTTTTATCAGAGAACATTCTTCTCTGGTTGAGTCAGAAGATCAATTGATAGATCTTAAATTCCCAACCGCCACAATATTAACCAAAAAAATATTATTACATGGATTAATAAACTCTTTCTTTATTTTTCTGTTGTTAAACGTCTTTTATGAAAAATGGTTGGTGGCCTATTAGGTTAATATAAAGGTTGTAAACAGCTAAAAACATAAAATTTTAACGCCCGTTTTGCACAGTGATATTAAAAACAATAACAAATAAAAAACCCTTTTAATGATTACAAAGATAGCGTCACTTAAACTAATAATGTAAAATTGTGTAAACTGATAGGCCGACATTGCAATAAAGTTTGTGTCAGTTTTCAGTGGGCATAAGTTTGAAAAATCGCAATTTCCTGTGCCCCGGCCTCTTTTCTTTATTTAGGGAAAAAGGCGTGGGGAAAGTTTACAAAATAAATTCAAAATATTCCACATGGAGCATAGCTTAAAATGCATACGGTTTGGGCTATATAGCTGAGAGCCACCTTTGTTTTGACACGGTTATAGAGTGGTCATTTGTTTTGGGAAACCCATTTGGTACCCCAATTCCATTGGGATTTTTTTAAAGAATTATAACATTCGGCAGAATCGTAGCAAATTAAACGTTAAAATATCTTGGTTACTCACGACTAAAATTACAGCATTTTGCTTTGAGCAATGGTTTAATATAAAACAAAACAAACAAGTAAAAATAATCACCGATATAGGCAATAATCCAGGTATGTATATTAAAGGCATAATTATTTCGGGTACTCAAAATCTACACAACCGATATATTATTAAGTTAAATAACTCGTTAGCGCCGCAGGCCGAGATCCCTTTAAATTTGAGGGCAGAGGCTTGAAGAAGAAGGGAAATTATGGGGTACAATTTAAGAAAAAGAGTTCTTTACGGAATAAACTGCAATATAATATTCCAGTTTATTCCGTTATAACTCCTGTCTACCGGAAGGGGGGGGGGTGGTTACCACCCCCCCTCAGGTTTTTTACCCGGCTTGCTAAAACCCCCTTTTTGGTGCCAAATTATTTAATGTAATTGTCAACTTACATGTTCCGCACACTCCTTTTCATCCCAAAAAAACAAACATCCACCGGGTATAGGTAAGCATTACAGGTGATCCCAAAATGATGGATAGGGGGGGGGGGGGTGGTACCACCCCCCACCCTCGAAGAGAAGTACCAACATGCCTAAACCACAACACAGGAACATCACAGACACTTGATTTGGCTACCAATAGATAGCTATGTCCTCCTCTTGCCAATTGATACCAAATATGAGTACCAAACATGCCTACATTACGTCACAATGACGTCCATAAAGTTCGCCTGTCAGCAAAACGGCCATTTCCATAGACAAATTCAATTTTGAAAAATAAAAAAAATTTCGCCAAAAAGGTTAGGAAAATCAGATTTTCATGCTGATTTTTGACTCTCACTTGATGGGAAATGACTAGTTTTATATAAAGACAGCATTTTAGAGCTTAAATAAGGTGTTTGAGTCGCTAAATGGCGAAATATCATTTCCACCCTATATTCAGTGTTTTCGTACATTCCTCAACTATGACGTCAGGTGACGTCATAATGGGAGTTTGGTACTAATTTGGTACCAATGGAAAGCAGAAAACTCTAAGCTATCCTTTTGTACCAAATTATTTAAGAATCGGTGTTCAGTAACGAAAATCACAGGGGGGGGAGTTTTGTTAAAAAAAAACAACCCCACCCCCCCTTCGGGAGTTTGTTAAAAAAAAATGGCTCAGGTAGACGAGGGATAAGTAAAATACGACTAAACTGCAATATCATATTGCAGTTTATTCTGTTATAAGTTAAATTACGGAATAAAACTGCCAATATATATTCCAGTTTGATTCCGTTATAAACCAACACAAGAACACACTGACATAACTTGGGTGTTTTATAATAAAGAAATTCACAAAAGGGACAAAAGGCTCCATTTTTTGCCGATTTTTTTTTTTTGATAAAGATACAATGACAAAGCCCTAGGGGTTTAGTGGAAAAGGGGGTACGGGCATGTGCGACTGAGAATCATTTTCCACGGAAATAAATCCTTCTCCACACAAATCCATGCGATAACCATGGATCATAGATGACCGCAAATTTGGGCGACGAAGCCTTTTCTTATTTTACCCGTGCTAGGAATTTAACACCACACAATTAACTTTCTTTAAATTAAACTGATGCTTTCCTGTAAACTAATATTTGCCGGGCTAGCAACTTAACACCATTCACCACATATTTCCTTGAGATGACGCTTTTTTTCCAACATGTTTTAAGTTCACGTGCATTCTAAAATAATAGTTTACCTTTGTAGATTGTTTAATACCACATGAAACTGACGCTTTTCTAAAAATGATATTTTGCTTGGGCTAAGATTTTAACACACATAATACTATTTTTAAACCTGCCGCTTTTCTTAACTAATGATTGAATGTGCTCGGAGCTTAACACCAACAATACTACCTTTTGTGAAACTGCAAGTGGGATTTTAAGTCAAGCGCATTCTAAAATAATATTTTACTGTTCTGAGGAATTTTATACCGGCCCTCATGCTCAATAACTCTCTTCCTTGAAACTGGCGCTTTTTCTAAAAAATTTTTTTTTTTTTAATTTTTGCATTGGGCTAGGGATTTTAAAAACAGCAAAGGATACTCTTTTTCTAGAAACTGACCGCTTTTTGATAGGAACTTAACATCGGAAAAGCTATATACTGCCTATATTTCTATGAAACTGACGCCTTCTTCAAGCGTGATTTTAAAGTAAGCTCCCGCCGGCCCCCACACGGCCTGACCGCCGGTGTATGACCATCACAGTTCAATGCACCATACCCGCACACGATCACCCGGCACAAATCTCATTGGTAAGCACGATACGCTGCAATGTGTGTCCGCATATTCCCGGGAAGTTTCCCTCAACGGTTCGCCTGATTCGCCTATTATGTAAGTTGCCGATAAAAAAATAGCGCCAGGCAGTCTCCATTCAGAATCTGTTCTCTTTATACAAAAGGGAAATATTGTCCGATAATTAATGATTAAATTTAAAGCCTTATTTCAT
>JAMKCH010033990.1:0-15584 GCA_023653785.1 Ophioderma brevispina | reverse complement strand
ATGGATTAATCACTTTTCCTCTCCCCCGTATTTTGATTTTGTTTCTTCATAGCAGCAAGTGAACTTTACTTTGTCTTTCCGGTGAAGAGTAAGATCAGAGAAGTTCCTTGCCTTCATTTTGTCTTTTTCTTTCATGGAAGACATGCCCATATTAAGTGCATTGTCACAGTTCACTGCTTCATCGCTTGATCCCCGTTTGTGCTATGGAAACAAAATTCAGGTTCTGTCTGACCAAGGGTGGTGGGCGTCTATCGCCAACCCAAAAATTTTGTTTTTAACAAGGCCAGTCAGATCCGATTGTCCCTGGATTGGGCTGGCTGGACGGAGGTCTTTGTGTTGTTCTGATGTTACCGAATGAACCGAGGTAAAAAGGTCTCCAAAGCATCGCAAATAGGTACACATTGCGGTAACATGTACCCCATTTTTGTAAGCGTACTGTAGTGATTCCACGGCCACGTGGTTCATCCCGCCAGATGTTTTTAATTGTCTCATTAAGTATTGCCATTGGTTTGGTCAGAGAATACTCCCGCCCAGAACTTGTCAGAACGCCGTATGGTGAAGTATCCTTGCTCTGTGACTGATGGTATTCCTTTTTCACAGGCATTGTATGTTGAAGATCCATCATTTGTATGGACATACATGTGAGCGAGTTGGCATACGCTATATGTCCCGAGCATGAAAGTATGGAGCATTTTGTTTTACTGAGTAAAGGTGTAGCCACCAGTCACTTGTTCTCTCTGCATGGATGAAGAGGCGCATAATGGATACCTGCTTGAAATAGTTGATCCAGAGCTTCGCTGTTTTGCCTTTTTCCTGCAGCTTCATCGCATAATTTTTATATTATCTCAGCCAATTTCTTGACACAAAGATCATCAGCTACATCACCAAATCGGCCTCTTGAACCAGGAGTGCTTCATACAAGAAGGCGTTAAGTCGATCATGGTCAATGTCGTCCAAGCAGTTTGGGCGATTTAAAGTAGAATTTTGTGCAAGTGCTTCTTGTGTTAAAAAGTGAGCACGTAGTGCTCGTGAATAAGCATTCTGTCCACTCATTATGTGGATCACTGAACCCTTGGCCGTATATAGATTCCCAGAGTTCTTCAAGACCACTTCCTGCCATGATCTTGCCAATTTATCCCATGCAAAGACATAAGTAATGGAAGCCCCAAGTCGAACAAAAACTTTCTTGAGGTCATCTGATTCTGCAAACAATACCTGCAGCTTAATGTACAGAGGCTTATCGAAGGTCCACTGGACATATAGAAATGCCATATTTTTCACACAGTTTTGGGCTAGTTTAGAACACTGTCATATCGTGGAAAGATTGTTAGGATCTTGGTTGATGAACGGCATAACACACTCTACTGGGCCGTTCCCGAAGGTCGTACGACCGTCGTAAGCCTTTTCTATCGGAACTTTTGCGAAAGTTTCACACTTACAATGTATGCGTTCCCGCACTTGGAATGCACTTAAGATTTCTTCAAGGAACGTACGAAAATCGCGCGTCTGTCGTAACTAGCAACGTACTCTTTTTTCCACGACTGTTCAGGTGCGTTCCTGAAACTTAACTTAGTCGCAGGATTATCGTAAGTTACGCGAATTTCTACTTCTACTCAGAGTTGACGTAAACTTGCCATATTCCCAACGATACAAGTTTGATATCATGGATATATGGAGGAGCTAGTATTCGTAACTTTATTTGAAAAAGGGGATGAGAGCTGATAGATGATAAGGTAGGATATTATTCCAACATTTTGAACATTTTTGAGACCCGGGGGGTCCACTCTTGTTGTTTGGTTATGGCGTGGTGTGTGGAGGGTGTATTATGGTGGGGTGTATTAGTGGTTTTTTTTTTTGTTTCGCTTAGTGTCACCCATGAACCGATTTTCAAAACTAATTTTAAATAATTATGTAGCCTATAATCTCTCGCTTGTCGAATTTTCTCTCCACCATTTCAAAACAGATTTTTTTTTTTTTGAATGAAAATATTCCTCTTTTGTGTATTTCAACCCCACACTTTTAGGGGCAAATGTCTCCAAAGACCTCCGAGTCGCATCACATCACCGTTACTTCTACTTCCAATTGAGTGAATCCCCTTCCCCCCCCAAGGCCTAGGAGGAACACGCCACACTCCAATCGTTATTATGTAAGCTTAAAGGCACGTGGTCAGATTTAAAGGGTATTTGGAAATGTTTCTCTTGTATTTATTACCCCTAGCTTACCGACCTGCATTGACATGGTAAAGAAAAGTTAACATATTATTTAAGGTGTTGTTTGCTAAATAGGTTCAAGGCTTAAATTACCGTCTATCACGAAATACCTGTTCTTGTGCATGCGATATTGACACACAACTATATTAGTCATGTTAACTAATGAAGCGAAAACTATTATGCCTATACCCTATTGTGTCCTGTTGAAGATACAAATATGTACACGCGTGATGTCACCAACGTGTTATGAAGAGTGGGATCATCAATTCGAATTGAGTGATGATAAAGTGTTAGAGTAAGGGTTGGGTAAGCCCTTGTAGCATCAAGGGTTACAGCCGGCCAGACAAAGTATAAACCCTACACTTGTATTGTACAAAAGTAACAATAAAATCATTTTATGTAGGTCATCATGACCAACTTGACCTCTAAACAATAATATTTTTTCATTGCTCAAACAAAATCTTAAATCTGGCCAAATTTAGATACAAAAATATCAGGTGACGAATAAAAAAAATTATATACTTGATCCATATTTCAAGAACCATATATCTTTATTGCCGAGATTTGACCTACATGGCACATCTTGTTATATAGGCCTATGTTATATATTTATTGAGAAAAACTATACAATACCGAGCATGTGCCAAGCATGTTAGTATTTATTGCATCTTGCAGTAATTAAATTTAAAAAGTTATGGTAGCTGCATGTACATGTTAACACGATATTGAATTTTAAATTATATTCTATAATAAAAGGACCCTCCCGAATTCCGATTTTAAAAGAAAATAACAAAATAGAGTATGGATTACATCTAAATTGGTCACAGAAATGAAAATAAACAGCTCTCACTGAAAGAGTTACTATAATTAAACATTTAATAAACTAATTAATAACCGTGATGAAAAAGTGAAACACAGGAGCAACATGAAGCAAATAAAAATATATTGAAGAGTTTAACACACACACGCGCGAACAAAAAAATGAACGAATCAGACCAAGTTGATCGACAATCAAGCGAACCCTGTCCGAGTGTTTTAATACTTGTTCTATAGATACCACACAATAAAAATCATTCATACCTGATGATAATAGGCACATGGTAACATTCGCAAACGTGTCTCAGACTTTTGCACCCAGACAGAGCCCAATTTTCATCCCAATCAATGAATGGAATGACCTTTAAATCGGCTTAGTTTATGTTAACGTAAGATTGTCGTAGGTTTACTGGTAGAAATGTACTTACGACCATCTTAAGTACACTGTTCAGGAACGCTACTACTATGGTCGTAACCAAAATCTTAAGCAATGCGTAAGATGAACTTTACGTTCATAGTTGCGGGAACGGACCCTAGGTATCATAAATTCATGTTTTATCTGCCTCCTGCATAAAACCACTCCAGGATAGACAAGTGAAGTTTTCTAATGCAATAGCCTACAGCCAGAGAGAATTCAGTGCTTTGATGGTCTGCAGCCGTCCTGGCTCAGTAATCAGATAGAGGGTGTGATATCTTTGATGGTGATGGATTTGAGAGCTGGAACGTTGGCGCCATTAATGTCTTAATAGGTACGTTGCCAAAAGTTTCCATAGTATAAGGCTGGTGGGACATTACGAATACGAGGCACTTCCACAGTAGTATTGAGGTAGCAAATGGAGTGACAGATGCAATTCCACCCATGCTATGGAAAGTATATATGTCACATCAAGTGTGTGAACATTAAGTCAGCATTAATCAAAATGAATTGCACGATCCATTTAAACAACTGAAGGCTTTTTTTGCCTACCATCATTGAGTACTCTACCGTTGGAACCATCTCTGTAACTGAATTGCAAACCCCAAGGGAACTTAAAATTCAATAATTCGTGAGCATATTTGCGATGAAGGTAGTTTCCTATTGCAGCAGTAGTGTGAAATGAATGAACCGGTCGACAAGCAAGCGATTAGAGCATCGATATAGCGTTGCATCCTTCTATTGACACTGGCTTGTTGTCATTGCCCTGTGCTTTAAACACCTTTCAGTCATAAAACACTTTAATGTGTCTGGAACAAGAACTATCTTTCCTCTGTGCTTACATTGAGGAGGGTATGTATCACAACAATAACCAGTAAGCCTAATAATCCTCCTCTCTAATAATTGAAGCGGCTGTCTCAACAATACGCGTCCTTTCATTTGCAGGGTCTGTGATTTTGTCTTGTACCCGTTTATCATGCAAAATACTATGGGCCACAATCTTAGCAATACAATATTGGTTTTTCCGGGGAGAGTTGTTATATGATTTGGTCCCCTGTGTTCACAAAGCTTTGACTGCAAGCGTTTTGTAGTATAACCCTCTTGATCATCTAGATATGTATCCCTTCAGTTCAAGAAGTTCGGCCTCGAGTTTGACACTCTCATTGTCATCTTAGGTGATTGCAGAGTTCATAGAAATCTTGACCTTAATCCTCGTCTCACCATGTCCTCCGCGTGGGCGTTTACTTTACACTCTTCTTCTTGAAGGAAAAACCGGGTGCGGCATTCAGCATGATACACGGCTTCAACAGCAACAAGATCAAATGCAGCTCTGTACGCGAGTTGAAACATTCTGTCCCAGTTCATCATTACTTCAGAAGCGCGTTTTAACACTTTCGCCTGAAGTTCGAGTGTTTCAACTTGGATACAACGCTTTCTCCGCTTTACGCTAGTCTCGCAGTCCCATGCTTGCCATCCTCTTCCACAAAGAAGCAATCCTTTTTGTCCAAGTCAAATGACTTCACTTGACCGTAGTATCTTTGATTCTGTGGTAGATGTTGTAGGCCACTTGGCATTGTTCTTGATGGGACTTAATACTGCTTGGTCTTGTATACTGTTTTTCGACAATCTGTATGCAGTGCTTGCTATGTAATGTTATATTCCTAATTTTCTCTACCAATCCATCATTGCGTGCGAAACTCAAATGAGATCATGTTTGAGACCCTTGGGTGGTCAGCTGTGATACTTCATCGGTGGCCGATATGGTTTCACTGCAAATTCCAACCGGACGCCATGCTGAAAATAAATTAATGATGATAAATAGTTTGCAGTATATCGCTAGATCTTACATTTCATTCCTAACTGCTTTGATTTATCAAACCTAATCCATAAATTTAGATTGAAGTTTACTGCTAATGGTGTCATAGTTTTTTTTAGGAAGAAAAATATGAGATTTCTTTGAGATAACAATATTGAAAGCAAATTGGGAGGAAATATGAAATCTTTCATTCCATCACAGAATCAGCTGAAATAGTGTAAATACTATATGTTATATTTTAATGTAATATTCCATTCAACAACTGAATGTCCATCAAGGGCTTCCGTACTTTAAAATGGCCATGACACTCAGACTATTTAACAGGCACATATTTAATACTCTTTCTGTCGTGTTTTAATAAAGAGTAAAATGATATTTGCTAACAATTCCACAAGTATTATGATCTATTGTCTGGTTTCTGCTATATCTGAACTTCTGTACATTATTTCATGTAGGAGTGGGCCTAGGCTATGTAAGTTTAGTACCTAAGACTACTGTGGATAGATTGTATTTTGACATGATGATTCTAATTGTAGCAATAACCCCCAACTATATACCTGTAGGAATGAACCTCTTAATGGTTTAATAAGTTTTGTAAATGCCTACTTACTTTAAATCATACAAGTTGTTCACTGCAGATCCATGGACAATAGCTGTAAAACTTTTAGGCGATAGAGCCATGTGCTTGGTGCTTTTCAGTTGGTGTACTAGCCTGTGGGCATAAATGCCGCCCTCTAAATAGGGTTTAATAGTATGGAAACTCACAAGAGGGGTCATGTGAAATATGGGAGAAACAAACAGAAAACAATTACAGACCCTATGAAAAAAGATTAAAATATTTTCAACTTGCACATTTCAAAGTACACTACCTGTAAAATTTCCCCAATAGGGAAGAGGAATATGGGGATAGATGTGAGTGGGATGGAGTAGGGTCACACTATAAAAAGTGTGTAACATTGTAGTGCGAATTAGTTTTTGAAGTATTAAACATGCCAAAATCTCTAACACTTGCAGCCAAATGCCTTAACACCTACCTGCTCTAATTTCCCTTAAAACATTTAGATTTTAAAACTCTTAAACATAAGGTGCTTAGATAATTAACAGATCTTGCCAAAAGTTTAAAAATATGGTTCAAAAGTGTTTAGAAAGGTTTTTACAGTTCTAAACACTCTTTTTGACAGTGTAGGAATATTTACTCGACATGAGTCCTGCGTTTACTGATTGTTTATTTGCATAAGTACTTTTGCATTAGTAATCTTGGTACTCTGATTAGTTGGCAAAACGTGTTTAGAAAAGGTGTTTAATTTCTAAACACTCTTTTTACAGTGTAGGGAAAGTTACTCACAAGAGTCACCTGGCCAGTTTACTACTGATGTTATTGGTATTAGTACATTTTGATACCTAACACCTGATTTAGTTGTAAAAGTGTATTTTTTAACTTGTATGGCTGTTATCCTTGGATTATTCGGTCAAAACGGGCGGCCATTTTGAATCCGGCCTGTAAAAATAGCACAATGGGGAAACTTGGGGGAATTTTAATATGTTGTTTCCTCACAACATTAGAAAACTATCCTGAAAAAAATCAGCTATTGCTTATTTATTTCCACCTTTCTGGCTACACAGACCTAATCCTGACCATAAGGCTGTTCCCCCACCATTTGAAACAACAAAAGTAGTGATGAGCGTGGTCCTCAACACATTATCTGGGGCAAAAACGCCTACCTTAGCTTGTGCGTCTGTGAAATGGTTTCGTTGTTCTTGCTGTTATATACGTTGTACCAATGTGATTGGGCCAGTTTTCACTTAAATTTTCAGGCTTATTCCATTAATTGGAAAAACCTTGGTGTATATTTCAATGTCTCTTTTCATGATAATGGGGCACTGTTTCCAAATTTTCTTAAGAGCAATCTTCTTTTCAAAAATGTCTTTAAAACACTATAATAAGGGAAAATCTATACTAATAAAAATGATGATCTGTCTGTTGACGAGTCTGGCTGTACGGCTATAGGTTTTGTGTGATGTTCATTGAAACATTGAATCGACCGCCGGTGAACCCAGACAAAATTCGCCAATGGACCCGCAGAGCACCCAGTTTCTTCACGGTGACTGACTTGTAATGAATGGGTGGCCCAACACGCGCGTGGAGGAAGACCTTCAGCCATATTTGCACGCAAGGATGAACTCAGCATCCCCCATGATGGATTGCTTATGTGGGGCGCGAGAGTATTGTACACCACACCAAGCGACGGCCAATTTGCACACGAATTACACGAACACATGTTGGCATTGTGCGTATGAGCAATAGACGCAGTTAATTTGGTGGCCCAAAATAGACAAAGAACTAGAAACTCTGTGAAAAACCTGCACAAGCTGTTCAAGTTCATAGGAAATCACCACAAAACATTGCCCATGCACCCGTGGGAGTGGCCCGATAGGCCATGGTATAGTCTCCGGTCTCGTCTACACATTGACTTTGCGGGACCTAAATACGGCTTAAATGTCTTTTAGTGGTTGTAGACGCACGCACAAAGTGGTTGGAAGTAGTCCCTATGAAGACAGCAACATCAGCGACTACCATTGAGAAACTTCGCGCTATATCGCGGTTCACGGGTTACACAGATCATAGTGTCGAAACGGTAGGTGTTCACAAGCGTTGAATTTGAGGACGTTTATGAAACTCAACGGCATAAAACATGTTTAAATCTGCCCCGTGTTCACCCAGCCAGCAATGGATTGGCCGAAAGGGCAGTGGCAACAGCTTAAGCCGCTTTGATAGATGACTGAATAACTATCAATTGAGACTAAAGTGTCAAGGTTCTTATTTAGGGTAACATAACCCACCACACACCACGGTCAGTCCCAAGAAGAGATGATTGTTCAAGCGCTATTCGCTCCGCTGCATGGCTCGCCCCAATCTGGAACAGAAAGTTTCAGACAAAGCAGGTGGAGCAAAAGCGTAACCATGACAAGCGCTCTAAATGCGCCAATTGCAAATAGAGTGATTGCGTGTACGTAAGAAATTTTGCGCGGGGACCAATGGCTAGTGGCAAGATAGTGGCTAAGCGCTGGCCCAGAGTATTCATACCTAGTGGAATTGACCGATGGTCGCGTGTGGCGGCAAGACATGTGATCATGTGATATTGAGTGTCCGTGAACATACCCACACCCCTACTGTCGTATCTGGACAAGATGTGTCCCAGAGTTTGTTTTACCAGAGGAGGAAGAAGTTAGAGCATGTAGAGCCACAAGTTGCTACCGTGGTCAGAGCATCAGACAGTGACAGTTGCCAGTCCACAAGCTCAAACAACTGCCAGTGCACAGTTGAACAGTCCAAGTGGCTACCCGTAGATCACAGAGAGTTCAGGAGGCTCAAAACAGAGATGGTTATGCATGATTAAGTGTCGTGAGTCAACCGGGTAACTGAATGGTCTCCTTTTTTAGCAATTTGAGACCAGATAACAAAAGAACTGTTTTATTAGGATTTGTTTTTTTTTATATTATCAGAGCAAAGTGTGCTTCAAGCACGGTGGACAGGTACAATTACTGTTGCCGAGGTTAAATCAGTATAACCAGCAGATTTCACAAAAAATGTATGGATGATCATCTGATGTGCACTAACCCGAGTGTAACGAAACCTATGGTGCTAGTTTTACACTCAACTGCACCAGTCCAATTGATTCACAAAAAAGTTTAATGGCAGCCAATTAAAGTATTGTATTCAGTTTTTTCGGGGTAATAGGAAACAAATATTTCAACTGATTCTTTTGGCCATATAGTCAGGATTTGAATTTTTACTCAGAGAAGTCACTACAGGGGCCTATTAAAAATGCCTTGTACTGCTTTGTATAAGTATAGAATTGTACAAGGAGGTTGAACTGTCCTGGGACCTTTTGGTAAAGTTTTGAGATTGGCCTGAAATTACTAAATCGTTGTGTTTTGGAACTAAAGGGGGAGGAGTGTAGTATCCGTACTTACGTTGTTTGAATGGTGTAAACAACAATCAGCTGATCGTAAGTGGTAAGAGCCGCCCGTTGTCCATTAGGTCAGGTCATATGGTAAAGGTCAAACATGGCGGCAATTTTCTGGGCGCTCAATAAAATGGACGTCTTGTGATGTAGGAGTGTGATTAAAAGTGTGAAATTAAACACCCCACAAAATAGCTTGACTCAGCGTGCATTCACTTCACCATGGCAACAAAGACTGTGAGGTGAAATTCATCATATATGTTAGTTTTGACAAGGGGCTATCCATACCCCACGTATGATAGAAATCCATTTTTTGAAGTTTGCGCAGATTTTTTGATTTTCTTTGATTTTTACAGCACTTCGCTCTTAAAGATTTAACCTTTTGTGATGACCTTTGACATTTGACGAATTTTGTCTTCTACTCGGTAACCATACCTAGCAGGGGTAAGTACAAAACTATTCCCTTTTAATCCTTGTAACAAGAAGAACCACTTGGTTACCTTTTAAAGCAATCTAAGCACTTTTCATTTTTGACCACCGTATTATGATTTTTTCCCCTCTGGATCCGCCCACAATTCTCGAGGGGCAACCCGCTAAAATTTGTTCAATACCTCATAGAAGACAAATCCATTGAGAAATAATACTCTCCAACACTTTCTCGAGGGGCACCCCCGCTAAATTTGTTCAATAACCTTCATAGAAGACAAATCCATTGAGAAATGATGCTCTGCTCTCCACGGTCACGGAATTGCACCAAATGACCCAAATAAAGGCCCTGGGCCCTGTCTATCTACCCCATGGCCCTTAGGATGGTGACAAAACTTACCAATGCTGCAGGTCACGTGTGATAAGGTTCCGTGCGGATCCTTACAATCTCAATATTGGTATCCCCACCTCAAACTGCGAAAGCCGGGAACCGCGCAATTCTATTTGATATTAGAAAATGGTCACATAAACTGGTATGATTCTGTGAATGCTGTGACGGCTCTTACATTATATCGTGACACTGTTTGAAATGAACCACAATTATACGAACTTCTGAAACAGTTGCGACTGGTTTGCGAAAAAAAAAAATCAGAGAACTCGGGGAATTTTGATTCTGATCAGGGAAAATCCAGAAAATTGCCTACATTTTTTCTTATTTGTAATTATACAAAATGTGGTTAAAATAGTAAAATATTGCTCAGATAATGATAAACATTACAAATGAATGTCATAAATGTGACTAAAAGGAACCTTACAATGGCCAATAGAGGGAGGTAGGGCTGCATGGTTTCATACAAGATTGTCATTCTGCGATTAGGGAAAATGATGTACATGATTGGCGGCAAGAATTACAAATGACCATTGTGATGATAGTTAGTGAAGCACATCCGTTTGATACACGCGTGAGTATGCTGTACAACTTTAAGGTAGGATCATCGGATACAATGGTCTTACAGAAAAATGGCCATAAAATTTAATCCCCTAAATCACTTTAGGTCCAAACTTGACTATGGTAAGGATTGAACTTTCCTCCACATATTTTTGAGACAGTGCGATTTGTTTTAGTGTTTTATTTTTAAAAAAATCCCTAATTTTTTCATTAAATAATTTTTCCCAACCTAACTGGAAAGTGCTTTTAAGCAGAAACTCCAGGGATATGTGTATAAATAAAATACCTAAAATCTCACGTTGGCTTTTTTAAATCAAGTGTTTAATTCTTTAGAAAAATGATTTTAGGAAAAAATAATTTAGGGAAAATTAAAAACACCTGTTATTTCAAATAGAAACACTCAATCTGCAAAATCTAACGTGAGAATTTTCTAAATTTGATTTCCTTTCATATGACACCTTATACATCACCAAGGGAGTTGTAGTTCCTTCTAGGAAAAACTCTGAAAAGTGGAAACTTCAGTATTTCCAGAAATACTCAGTCCAAAAAGGTGTTGTTGCGACCACCTGTTCTTTGTTTTTGATGACATACAGAAAAAAAATTGTATGGATATTTGATATTTCTCTAACAATAAAAACCAAACACCAATCTTATAACTCTTCAATTACTTGAGAAAGAAATGAAATAAAATATGTAGTGTTTCACAAATTTGCCCCATTTTGGTCCATTTTCTATACTGCCAAAATCAGTCCCTGCACAAAGTCTATGGGAATTTGAAAACGCATTATGTGACATTTCTCAAAAATGCCTTTTTGGAAAGAAATAAAATTTGGCACACATGTTTCTTTCACCAAAACCAACATTTCATGAAAATTTCAACGAGATCTGGGCACGAAGCCGTAGCCGATGATCGTCTTACCAGGGTGGGTGGGTGGTTACCACTCCCCCCAGTAAACTGTGAACTCTGGTCCGGTAAAAGCTTCCCGGTAATCATTTTCTCATCCTTTCTTCACCGGGGTTAGGGTATGCCGTCAAAGTCGAAGGGTAAGGGGGGTGGTAATTGCCACCCAAGGATATTTTATGGTGCATTTGTGAAAATAATATGCGTAGTATGGCTCTAAAACTCTGTGTTTATGTAAAACTAGTCATTTGCCATTATTTAGAGCTGAAAACCACATGAAAATCCGATATTCTTACTTTTTTTAGCGCAAAATTGGATTTTCGTCTATTTTCTATGGAAATGTCAATTTTGCCGACTCGCGGACTCGATGACGTCGTTCTGATGCCAAACTAGGTATGTTGTTACTTATTTTAAAATCAGTTAGCATCGGGTGCTTTTATAACGAATCCTCGAGGGGGTGGTGATAACCACCTCCTTGGTTTAATCAGTTGTTACACAAAAAAGGTCGGTAAGCGAGGGGTAATGCATGATTTCAGCAACGTTTAGGTCTGACACTTTCATTTGAACCCCATATTGAGACTTTGCATTTACTGTTCAGAGTTGAACCACTGGGGACCACGGGGGGGGGGGAGGTCGGGTCTGTGTGAGTTTACGGAAATAAGCCCTACTGAATTTCTGATCAGGGTGTCATAGGCTATCACCTGGATATAGTAACCAAAAATAGCATGGGAATTTAAAAAATGGTACGCGTGCTCCCTGGTTATTGGTAAACGAGAGAAAACATGATTTTGTAACATTTAGACCAGTCGAAATAGAATAAATGATGCCTTAAGTCCAAAACTAGTTGCAAAGAATAATTTTCTCCAGAATTGTATTGAGGAAACATTTTTAAAACAGCTCATATAAAATAAACCCGGGAGCTAGCAACATTTGTTAACACATCTCAAGTACAAAAGGTTTTGAGGATAAATATGTTGACCGAATGTGGACAGGAACCCCTGAACGTGATCTTAGCACTGCCGCAAAGGAGGGGTTGCCTTAAGAGAGGGGGCCAAAACAAAGTTTGTACAGGGGTCAATTTTTAAATTGATCCAATCATGTTGAAAAAGCACCCATAATATGTGTCTAACCATAGGATTCAGAAAAGGTATAGCTTTGTACAAGATGTACAGCTAAAAGTTTCAGAGTTATAGGCTAAAAAACAGCAAAATCATAAAAAGGTCATTTCAGTTGTACAGGGGTCAAAGTTGTAAAATGGCTCCGACTTGGATAAAAAATGGTGCAAATATTGGTGGAGCTCATAGGATAAAACTTAAGGAATAGTTTTGAGGCTCAAATGCTTGCTTTAAGACAAGTAGGGGGGGTAACAAGATCAAGCCCCATGCATGCAAATGGACGTTTGACCTTCTGTATGCCCCCACATCAGAAACTAAGCATTTAAGACAGTCAAAACTATTCCTTTTATTTTAATCCTATTTGAACTTCTACCATAATTTGCCACCATTTTTTATCCAATCGGAGCAACTTTAACAAATTTGACCCCTGTAATACTGAAATTGACCCTATTATTGATTTTTTGCTGTTTTAGCAAAATGTGTGATAGCTCCAGGCTAAAACGGTTATCCCAAATCCAAAGGAGTGGAACATATATTTTTAAGGGGGGGAAGGAAAGGTTTACACAGGGGTCAAAATACAGTGTTCGTCACCTTTCATGATTAAAAAAGGTATAGCTTGCAATATATGCAGTGTAGTTCAATAGTTAGGGAGTCAAAAATATTGTCAAGGTCAGTGGGTAAACTCTTCAGATATATTCGTTTAATTATAAAATAGGCTTTATTTGTTGCTTTTGTGTCAATTGTCGTCTAATGGTACAGGATCCGAAAATATACTGGTGCACAATATATGATATTTGCATAATTGCGAACGCAAAAATTTTACTGGGCGGGGCTACAGGGTCTAGACCATTCAAACAAAGAATCTATTACATTTACTTTTCTAGTGGGACATATTGAATAATTTACAACAACTCGATCAAAAATCGATCATTCCTATAAAAGATTACCCCAGTGCGGTTGACCTATTGTACTGAAACTATATAAAGCATAGAAAGGCAACTATACCTGTTGAACCTTAGAAACAGTGGGGGAGTAGCCCAATAAATTGGACATATCATTAAATTGATTCGAACATTAGAATTTTTAACACCTTGTACAAACGTTTCCCACTTCTTCAAGGTGGTCAACTTGGTGATTTGGTAAACTTTTAAATATATTCTTTTTGGACACCAAAATCGTTTCTTTTGCAATTATTTGGGTCAAATCATAAAAATAGAACTGGGACTACATACTCGAAATTGGAAGTTATTAATGGAAGAATGACCTACGGTAGACAGTGACAGTGGCGGGCGACACGGGTGGGGGAGGGGGGGGGATTGGGGCAAAATGAGAGATTTTGGGCAAAACTTTGGCGATTTGGGGATAAAAAATCACCAAATTTGGGGGAAAATCAGCGATTTGGGGTCAAAAATTGGTATAAATCCCAAATATTTTGATACTTGCCCCAAGGAATTCACTATTCCCTCCTCAAAAACATGCACTTTGTCCCCCCCCCCCCCTGAAAGAAAAGAGGCTGGCTCCGCCACTGGACATTGACAATCCCTTTTGAAGTTCCTTTGGGTCAATAAAGTGGGGATCATTGTCTTTCTGATCAGCAATACTTGGGTGTGTGTTTTTCAAAAATGAATCACTTTTAGCAGACTTAGCCTTATCAAATTAAGGAATAGATTGAGTGTCTCAAAATGCCTTGTTAAGAAAGTGGGGGTAAAAAGATCAAGCCCATTGAATGCAATGGACGTTGACCGTCTGTGCCCCCTACATACGGAAACTAAGCATTTAAGGACAGTCAAATATTCCTTATTTTAATTCTATGAACTCCACAATAATTTGCACCATTTTTTATCCAAATGGACAAACTTTAAAAAAAATTTTACCTTTTTTAAGTTTTTTATTATTTTGATTTAGTTTGGATTTTTGTTTTTTGGCTGGTTTTGGTTAGCCTATAACTCTGAAACTTTAGGGTGTACATGTTACAATAACTAGAACCGTTCTGAACCCTTATGGTTAGACACATATACTGGTGTGCTTTTCAACATGATTGATCAATTTAACAATTTGACCCTGTACAAAACTTTGTTTGGCCCCTCCCTTAAGGCACACTTGCGCACTTAAGAATCCGGTTTCAGGGGTCGGTCAGTCTGTCAAATATGTTAATCACTCAAACCTTTGTACTTGAGATGTGTTACAAATGTGTGCTAGCTCCAGGGCTATAGGGTCCTAGCAAGATGGCAATAAATTGGGAGCAGAGAAAGAATTCTGGAGCATGGGCAGGACTCTTAAAAAGGTGCGCAGGAAGAGATTGATCGTCAAAGAACAGGACATCAGCCGCAAATAATGCTGCCAGTACGTAGAGAACTGAACAATAAACTCAAAAACCCAGCACTGGACCTTGGAATTTGAGAGTATTATGGACCAGAAGGGTTTAAACAGTTAGTCGGGGCAAAATTTGCATCCATGGTATCTTGCTAATGCTAGCCGGGGACAAAGGAGGTTTTCATATTTTAGGAGAATGTCATGTTGAATATTTTTCTCCGTTTTCTTTCTTGTTTTCACCAATGTCATAAAAGTACATCTTTAAGAAATAAAGATAAAACAAAGGGATACGAATTGATTAAGTAAGTAAAATTTGCCGTTTGGAGGGAACGTATTTCTGAGACACCTGTATATTGATGGGTAATTTTTTGAGGTCATTGCTACCATATAAATGGGTCCATTTTTCAATTGGTCGCATTTTCTCTATAAAATGGTGTCAACTTTGTGATTTTTGGTAAAATCACAATGAAAATGGCTAACTTTTCCGATTTTCGGAAAGTTACTATTGAAAATGGGCCGATTTGCAAAGATTACATGAAATGGTGCGAAATTTCAAAGCCAATATAGGAAATGGGTCGAATTTCGGAACCAAATATTTAAATGTTGTACAATTTGGTCAATTAAATCATGGGGTTTTTTTTTTACCCGGCGGAAGACA
>JAMKCH010033989.1:0-29663 GCA_023653785.1 Ophioderma brevispina | reverse complement strand
CCAAAATACCACAGTCATGTAACTTTTCAGAATTCCAGCCTAGTAAAATTCAAAAAGTAGAATTACGAGATAATATTATTAGCACTAGAAGCTCTGGAATATTTTTTTAATGTAAAAAATCAGTATTTGGGTAAATTGGCAAATCACTAAAAATTAACATTTCCCCAAAACACACTATTATGCCTCATTACAAACCTTTTTTTTACTCATAAAATACAAAGCTAATGTATTAAGTATTCTTCACAGCAAAAAGAGGTGTACTATATTTACTTTTCTAGTTATAGCTCTTTTAATATTGCCATTTTGGTACAAAATTAAAAATCATGAAAAATGCATATTTCAACCCAAATACCTCAGCCACGTCTTTCTAAAATTGCCACCGGGTAAAATTAAAAAATATAATTATTGATAATATTAAACTTTTAAAGCTCTGGAATTTTGGTTGAACGAGCCCCCAATATCCAGAAGTGTCAAAATAAGTTGTTTTCTGGGTCAAGGAGTTCGATAAAACTATTTCAAACATAGAAGATGAATACAAAAGTGATGTCTATTTCCACATGTCACTGTTTTGCAGATAGCCCATAGTTTTAATACAGTACCCAAGAGTGTCAAGTTTACTGCAATGTCAGGCTGATGTGGCAAAGTGATAAATATATTAACCCAGATGCTTGAATATCATACTCCCCTCAAAATCCTCAGTAACTCCTACTTGGAACGTCTTACGCGCTTTAGGGCCCTATGAACGAAACCCAAAACATTCACTAACAACAGGTGTACACGTGATCTGGTCATTTACGGGATTGAAATTCGCTGCCATTTTACTCTTGCATATCTGAAAGAAACAATAGTAGTTTCTATTAAAGTTGTACAGGCATAAACATTAAATTCCCACGCAAGTCCAGATAAGAACCAAACTTGTTTCTTAGGTGTTTTTGCTTTTAAGATGGCTCCACTTTGAAAATGATTCGTATGCAAATTGGCAACACTTTTCAATTTGTCAACCCCTGGTCTCATGTACTTCACTTCCTCGGTCTTTTAGGTATGATGCCCATGTTAGATTCCGGCCCCGGTATCCTTCTCCTCAACTGTTGTGCTGCCGATACTGCTTCCCTATCCATGTTTAATCAGAGGTTTCTTTCTCTTTTTTTTTGCGTGTTTTTGTTGTTATTCTGTCTACAGAATCGTCAAGGTTTCCTTGATTGATTATTTTGTTTTAGCATCTTGTGTATTTTGAAGATTTGCAGGCTAGGTCTTCTAATTAAAGTGAACTCACTGAATTAATATTTGAAAACACACACAAGTAATTCTGATGATAAGACCATGTTCACACTTCAAATTAAGTTCAAACGGGATTTTCATGGTCTTCAGTAGGTTCATAGTCAAATCAATACTTCCAGTTTTGAGTATTGTACAAAATCATGTTTCCGACATCTTACAAATGTAACCAATGCCATCGGACAATCCAAATTGTTTTCACCCTCCTTTTTGACGAAAGCATAATCTTTTGTTCTACTATTGAATTTGAATGAATAAACGGCAATAAAAGCTTATATATCAACAAGACCTTTGGTCCTGAGTGTTAACATTTTTCGGGGGACAGACTGTACTTTGACGATTCGCAGAAAAGGATTGTCATTGAAATTAGCACGGTCGATAAGAACTGTTGTCCGAAATACCTGCTGCCGAATACCGTGCCGAATTTACCTACTTTCGTCAGTGCCGAATTACCCGGGCTCGGCAGCGGAGAAGGGAAGTGGAAAATAACGTGCTGTTGATGTGTAGAGCGCATGTTTTTTCCGCATTTTTCGTGATTTATGGACATTTCTACAATGAAACTCCTGAAAATCAGCTTTTGGCATTTAGGAACAAGCATTTATGTAATAGAGACGTAATACTATGTTGTAACGCCAAAAGCACCCACATATACCCATGAAAGAATAATTCCCCCGATCGTTTAGCAAGGTACCGAATTCGTGAAACAATTTATATCATATGTCTCCCATTGCAAAGGTCCCCTTTATTGTAGGCTGTTTGCAACACGGGTTAGTTTAGAGTTGGGGTTTAGGTGGGGGCCTATATGACCTGGAGTAAGATTAGGTTAGATATAGGTTAGGTTTGGTTATTAGGGTCCGGTCGTGAGTACAAATATTGGCATTTTTCTTCTACCCGGTTTTCTACTGAAAAATAAGGGTTTATATGATTTTATTTTTTTTCTGATGGAGGGGGTGGGGGGTCATGTTAATTTAATTATGCAGTAAACAACCCTATCTGCCTATCAGCAGTAGGCTAAATCATATGATGAACCTAATTGTGTGTGTGGGTGGGTGTGTGGTTCTATGCAATAGGGCCTCTGTAACTTTACATTGGGGTTATGCATTTTCCAAACACACTCTTTCAATTCCTGCGACCCTCCCTGTAAATCATAACGGGCCCTAAAATTATTACTTTAAAGCTAATCTTAGCCTGTCGTACGAGCTGGTCAACTGACACCTATTTCGTGTCAATCCTGTTCCGTACAGCAATAGACAAAGAACCTAGTTCATCCAACAACCGCACTCTGTAATGAGGATCCCTCGGTGCCGAACTCTGGGATAACCCATTGTTTCGGCAAGTACCCTGCCGTTCGGCAGGTTATGACGTATCCCGCGTTTTCGGCATGAATAATTGCCGCATTTTCGGCATGAATAATTGCCCCTGCCGTACGGCAAGTCACTGCCGAAAGACCGGCGTTTCGGCATAGCCCGGTATTTTCGGCGCAGCAAAACACCACGCATGCAATGGAACCTTAAATCCTACATTTCAACCTTCAAGCACTCCCGGTTGCCATTTGTATCATGCTCTTTACCTAGCCCTAAAGTTTCATATTATAGAACTTTCCCTCTTCGCTGATGGCCATGGGATCAAATGAAAATTGTTATTTTGGTTACATACTTCGCAAAGTAACCATTTTCTCACATAAATAATACTAAATTTATATTTACCATTTATTGGTTATGCTATTGTAAAGGTTGCACATTTTCATGATATTATAAAAATGCCATCTCAATTCTTTTCTGAATATCAGCGATCAAGGGAATACACTGTGCTGTCATTGACTCAACAAATAATGGCATTATTGACAAGTAAATCCACCTGGTATTCAGCGGACAAAGCACTTTCAGATACCCCTTTGTTTAGTTGGAACTGCAGATCCTTGTTACTGTCCATGCAGATGAGTAGATGTCAGGCGTTTATAGACTAATTATCCCCGCCCATTTAGAGTATCGTTTCACACAGAGTCTCAAGTACCAATGAGGTATTGCCATTGATTCCGTCCTTGCAACTGTATGATGTTGTGCATTGCGGAAGACTGAATCAATTGCAACTCTTTTGTATACTTGGGACTTCTATATGAAACTTCTACCCTGTTTGGATTGAGCTGCCTCGTTCTCGATAAAATAACTTTGAGGTTCGACTGTTGAGTTCAATCATTTGACTGTATATTTCATCATTTATTGAAAAGAAACTAATAATGAACAAAACTCACGGTGGATATGTTGAGTGTAAGCCGTGACCTAACATTTTGTGTGCCGAACCAAGATCCATAACTATTGCGGACCCCATTTCTATCTCCAATTTACCACCATGTATTTAAAAAATGCAACGAAGGGGGTCTAGCGACCATGCTAACACACGGTATTGAAAAGAAATGGTGTTACGTCGGCAAGTTACTGTAAGTTAGTTGGTTTCTGCACAAAAACGTTAGGTCACAGTCTGCCAACAACTTTTCTTCATGATTTTTTGTTCATCTTTGTTCCTTTTCGGAAATGATGAATAATGTCAAAGTTAAACTGACGCAACAGTAAAGACTAAAGATTTATTTATTCGTGAAAGAGGACGAGGATCTTGTGCTTTGCGTCATAAAAATAGCTCAATCTTAATCCGGTGATGAGCACCTGAAACCCTTTTTATCTGGAAGTACAGAGCCAGTGTTATTATCCCATACAGTTGAAAACGTAATTTGTAGTGCTTTACCTCTGCTAACGAGCGGATTTACTGGATACCAACAGTGCTATTATTTCGCTCGAGTCAATTCTGCATGAATGTATATCTTACTGGTCACTGATCTTGAGGAAAAGAAATTGTGATGACTTTTAATTCATTTTCATCAAAATGTGCAACTTTGCACTTGACATCCCCCAGATTATGTAAAGGTATAATAGACAATAATACTGCGCAAAATCAGTTACTTCGCCGATATGGCTAATCAAAAATTTTGTTACTCACCCTGATAATTTTTTACTCCTTATGGTAGCTAAAAAGTCACAGATCTTTTGTTGAGTAAACTTTGAACCAACCAAGTTGAGTAGCAGTTTTACTCTGCCTTGTAGCAAACATTTTACTCAGTAAAAGAGTCATATTTGCTCAACGTGTGCTGAGTAAAATTTTACTCCCATTTACGCAACAGTTTTGAGCTGTGACATTTTTACTCAACGGGCGAAAAAACTTTCCTCAACCCCCAAGGAGTAGATTTTAGACTGTATTTAAGTAGATTTCTTGCTCAACCGGTGAGTAACATGTTTTTGACCTCAAGACTGAGCACATCTGTTTGCCCAACGTTGAGGCAACTCTTAACTTGACTCAATTGACATTGAGTATACTTTTTTTGATGGCAGGTATAAGCAAATGTTTATGGTCTCAGAAAGCTACAATTGCTTACCCGGTTGAGTCAAAATGGCTTGTTCTGTATACTCGAAACTCAGATATTTTGATTTGATTTCTGTAATATAACTACTCTTTCAAAGCATCAAAAGAACCGGCGGTATTCTTGCTATTTAAAAATAACACAAAAGCTACAGGACAATAATTTTTTACTTTACCTTTTCTTCGAAATGAATTCAAGGAATTTATTTAAAAAAATCATGATTATGTAGATGCACCGTCTCACGTCGTGTAGTCGTGTACCGACGTCCATGCACCAGTAAAACTCTAGGCCATAGATTTGTCAGATTATTTGTAGAATTCTGGCATAATGCAACCTATAACTTTACTGAGGAATAGCGATCCCATTTGAAATACAAGCGTTCACCGTGCAGTGATACATCATCAACGGTGAAAGGTTGCCGAATTCATAGCTTGATATCAGTTTCCTTATACCCTAGTGGGGTTAATACGCCGAAATCTCGCCCACGTTTCACACCTCATGATAGTCCTTGGGCCAGATAGGTTGGTCGTACCATCAGGAGTGGCAAAAGCGAGTGTGCTATCAACTTAATTCAAACACATCTATAAATAGTTTTGCATGATAGACATTCCAAAGTAGTAGCTTAAGGCCTGATTAATGTTTGCATCAACAAAATGGCCGCCATGTGAAAATTGCTCCTAACTAGTTTAGCCAGATTTGTTCTTTTAGAATAATCTTTTTAGTGAATAAATGCTAACATGAGGTGTTTTGACAATGGACAACCATCAGAACTCACATCCATAATTCTTCAATTAAAACTATCTGCATAAATCCAATGGCCCTCCTTTTCAAAATTTTGATCATAATTTGACTTTAAGTCAATGTTCAAGGTGTGACATGGATTAACAAGCACTTTTAATTTACAATTACCCTCTTGTACTAAATATCACTATAAACATGTCTTTATAACAAGAACTTGAAGTGACAACCTAGCATGCTAATTTGCATAAACAAACATGGCTGCCTTTGAAATTTCGTCATAATTGTTTCCGGCCATATCCACTTCTTGTAAAGGAATTTCTTTAGTGAACTTGCTAACACGAGGTGTTTGATAATGGACAACCCCAGAACCAATCCGTGCTTTTTAATTAAACTATTTTGTGAAATCCAAATGGCCGCCATCTTCGTAAATTTTGAGCAGAATTGATTTAACTGTCATTGGTCAAGGTATCACCTGGATGAATCTTACACTCCAATTGGCCGTTGATTGATGTGACCACCTACCGAGAACGTTTCGAAGATTTAATTGGACAAACAAGTACAACAGGACACCAACCTGGTTTTTGAACTTGCCTGCTATTGTAATTGTTTCTCCAGAAGAAAACAATGCTTTGAATTTCTGTCGTGCACGACAGAAAGGTCTAAATGAGATAGAAACCCTCTTCAAATCTTATGATATCCATACCCAATAAACCGGGCCAGAAAAAAGAATCACTACCAGTGACATCATTATGAAACTATTGATTTTCAGTCAGTGTCATGAATAATTCCCACCAGTCCCCTGGAATTTTCATTACTCTCTGAAAAAATCAATATTTTTATTAATTTTTTAGGTTTTTTCTTTTTTTAATGCTTTTTGGTCCCTCCTCGTAGACCTGACACAAACCAATCATGTCTATTTACATTTCCCGGGACCTTTAAGCCAATCCCAAATATAACAAAAACGGCGTTTCAACAAAATGGTGCGCGTCTTTCTGGCACAGTCCTCATTTCTCTTTAACTTAATTTGCATATAAATATTTGAGGATCCATTCCTGCAACTACAATGTGTTTCAGTAGTTATTTCAATAAATTAGAGTTGTAGGCCATATTTTGGCCATACTAACATTTATTTTACCACGCATTATACATAACTATTCACCAGTCACACAGTTCTCATTACAAGTTTTGCCAATCTAGTCACTCTTAAAAATTTTGCTCCTTTACTAGTCGTTCTCTTCCTCGTCCCCATCATTCATTGATTATAACTGTCCATGTAATGACCTCAACCTTCATGTGTTCACTTTGATACATTACACAAATCTATACATGGACATCCAATTAGCCATAAGACACAGTCGGCACACTCTTGCACACTCTTGGGCAGTTTATTGCAGGGTAAACTCTAAAAACGTCGCAGCATTTTGTCCATTCATCCCCTTGATGATCTAATTACCATCTGGACTACCATCCTATCCATCCCATGACCATTGGGGCTTGGAGAGGCTTCTACGGCACCATATACTTTGCTCCTCTGCATGAAGGGTTTAGGCAGTCCTCACATGGAAGAAGCTGCCAGATTCAATTTCGCCTTCCTTTGCTCTAACCATTAGTACCGCAGTGGTTCTCATCTTTATTGGTAATCTAGCTGCATATTAACAACATGAACTCTTTGATGTCACTTGTAGATAGTTGTGGCATTTGGCCTCGAGCCCCCCCCCCCCCCCCCAAACAAGTACCAGCTCTAAAAAGCTTGCAATATAGACCGCACACCCCTTTTCTGCACACCATACCTGCTGCACCCAAGTTTGATCAAGTTGTACTGATCCTCACCCTGGCCTTCACAATTGAATTAGCTGCAATATGTTTATGAATGGTGGAACTCAAAACGACAAGGTACATCAAGGTATGCTTAATATACATTAATTGATGTGACGCTGTCAGCGCATTTGCTGGCAAAGGCAATGTCCTGGACTAAAAGCTCCTCTATTCCACGTTTGCAAATTCAAAATTTCCCATGTCGTGAACTAGATCCCCCATCAACGACGGGAACAACTTGGCCAGCTTCCACCATTGAGAACTGTCTGACCCTTCATGCGAGAGATGTTCCCCTGTCTGTGGTTCTGTTCCCAGTAGTTCCACTTCTGCAAAGAAACCTTAGATCGACCAAATTCTGGTTCTCAATCTGTTTGAAAACATCGCCATCCAGCCCAGGAGAGTCAGCTCCAGGTGGAAAATGGTCACCTAGCTGGTTCAATACCAATAGAATTTACTTGGTTGATAGCAAGTGTTTCTTTCCACAATACCACTCACTTAAGCTCCTTAGTGACTTATTCAGAGGTTTGGCCTTAAGAAACTCTATCTGGATTTAGGCGGTTAACAGCTGGTCTCTGTCCGGACATAGTTGCTTCACATTAGATACAAGTTTGGCAGCTACGCTCTTGCATGCTGTCTCAATTAACAGCGTCTGATGGGGCATTCCTGCTAATTGTAATGTTCCTCCGTTTGGTGTTTTGGAACGAAGCATTTGTGATAGGCCGGTAGGAAGCATTTAAAGCTGGGTTAAGCTTATTGGCATGGGTTTATCTTTCCCCTACAGGGCTTGTTGCTCCAACGATGGGCAGACCAAGATATGTCCCAATGTCTGTGGTGCTGTTCCACAACACCGGTAGTGTCCTGACACTCCAGGTAGCCTCCCTTCTGCAAGGAAACCTTAGCTTGCCAATTTCTGGTTCTCAATCTGTTTGCGGCATCGCCATGCAGCCGCTTGAAGATTCAGCTCCAGGTGGAATATTCTCACCAGGTTCAATACCAATAGATGTTCTCTCTTACACCCCTTAGAGACTGATTCAATAGGTTTGGAGTTTGCTCAAGAAACTCTGTCTGGATTTAAGCGGTTGGCAGCAGGTCTCTGTCTGGACATAGGGTGCTGTCACATTAGTATTTGGCAGCTATCTCTTGCATGCTCGCTACACTACTGGTGGAGCAATTCCTGCTATGATGTATAAGTTCTCCATTGCTTTATTGCGTGACATACTTTACTCTTCATCTTCTGATGTGGGTCTTATAAGGAGAGGTGCGGTTCAACTCCTGGTATAGCAGGTTATCGCAGTTGCCCAGGGTGTTCCATACCAGGTTACTTTAAGATGACGTTTGGCTCCACGGTTGCGTAGATGGAAAGTACACCCCTGTGTCTTGGACGGATTTGTACGTGGTGGTTTTCCTCGTAGTACGGAGTGTTTCTCAAAGCTTGGAGAGTCTTTCTTCAACAACTGTGAGTCTGCATCTTGTGCCTAATTCCAATATCATCTGCAAGATAAAACGACAGGTTCCTCACTCCTCGGTTGGGTCCAGTTGGTAAGTGTTGAACATGAGAAGTGCGAGCACTCCCTTGGGTCGTCCAGCTTGAAGCCGACTTCATCGGCCTCTTCTTCGCTCAGCTGAACCACGAACATCCAATTTGCAAGCTACCAAACAGCCATACTCTTCAAGAGGACTAGAGTGCCAAATACTTGTAATGAAACTTTGTGAGTTGGTCATTAGTTATGTAATAATGCGGTATGTCAATTGTTACTGGATAACAGATTTATAGCTAAATTTCTATGACTGCAAAAAATGGTAATCTGAAAAATTGAATAACTACTGACACACACTCTAATTGGAGTGCAAGAAGGATCATCAGATATTCTGTAGGAAAAATAAGTGGTTTAAAACTTAATATCCCTAACGTCCCTAGAGTAAACTCTGACTATCACTCCGCGAAAATTGATGTGTAGTTTCTTGTTTTCAGATCTGAGCAACTTCCCACTAACCCGAAAAGGTCCACTCTATGATTTTTTTTTATCATGTGATTTTAATGATCGTTAGGGATTAACATGGGATTTCAAGTGGCATAGATCAACCCCCCCCCCCCCCCCCAACACTAAACTACCCATGATGGAAACTGACACCATTTAAAAGCAAACTAAGTGCTGAAATGTTTGGTAACAATGGCTGTTCTTTGGGTATTGCAAATAGGTTTATTAAAATAGATGGCCATGAATTCATTTTGGTTGTTTTTTTAATCAAACCCCTCATGTTGCAGTTTTGTAACCTAATGATTTCTACGGGTCCGGATATAGCCAAAACTAGTACTGGCGCAATTCAATGGCGCCATTTTGTTTGTCAAGTTACTTGCTCTGTTTCACCTTAGAAGTCTTGCATACACATGCGTGAGTTATACTGTGGGCAATAATAAATTCATTATAAACGTTAGAGTGTAAGTTCATTCATATGATACCTTGAATGTTGAGTCAAATTATTCTCAAATTACGAAAATGGCGGCCATTTTGGATTATGCCATTAAGGTATATTTAATAATGTATGTATTTGACTTCTGGTGTTGTCCATTATCAAACAGCTCATGTTGTAACATTTTTTTACCAAAATAATTCCGTCTACAAGACAGAGTAGCTGAACCAGTTATGTAGCAACTTGAATGGCGGCCATTTTGTTTATGCAAAGTTAGCAAGGCTTAAGCTACTACTTTGGAACGCTATAATTCAGAAATTATTTAAGTTGAAATGTCTTAACAAGTTGGTAGCACTCTCGTTTTCCCTCTATATGGTAAGCCCATCTTCAAAATATCACCCTTAGCCCCAAGCACTATGACAAGTCCATTGCATCACCGCCATAATTTATCATTATTTTCTGATTATAACTTGTTGATGTAAAATATCATAATGACCAGCAATTTTACGCAACACACCAGCTTGTCACATCTGCCACTGATATGTCCGCGGCATTCTGGGCTGCGCGTGTCTGAGTTCGTCAACGTTGCGTACGATCAGACACGATCTCTTACCCACTGATAGGCTGTCTCCCGCGAATTGAATAGCGAGTCCGGTGAAGAAACGGAGTTCCACAGCTCCCTGTGCTCTACGCAAACATTCACTCGTTGCACGGTTTTTCTATGGGATGAGTATACACGTATCCTTTATAAAGTATTTATACTTTACAATTTTTCGACCGATTAGTGATGCTACTGATGGGTACACGTCGTAGCTATACATGTACTAATACTGCATAATTCGAGGGTTCATAAATCAGAAGACGTACAACACTAAAGAATATTAGATTTCTTTGAAATTCTGCTGAATACTGCTTTTTGAGAATGGATTTTTAATATTTTCCTACTAAGCAAATCTATTCATTACTCCAAATGTAAACATATGTTACAGCTCTATATGGTACTGTAAGCAAATATTTATAAACTTTAGTAACAAAGAACAATTTTTGATTTTTTTTTTTTTTTTTTTTTTTAATTTTTCTTTTAGTGTTGAGTAGTCCTTCTATTGTCAACCCCTGCAATGCCTTGCATTGCCACTCTAACTAGGCTATAGTGCTGTGCTCTAAATCTATGACTCCCTGGGAATACTAGTATGGATCTCTAATACCTGTATCCACTATAATTAGTATTAATAATTCTGAGTGTCTTTTTCGCCGACACATGTAGAAATGGATACAATTAGGCCTAAGTGATAGCTTGTGATTTTTAAATTTATCACAAAACAGTGTCACTATACTATTCTTAAAATCCAAGTCAAGGACCAAATTTCAGTTCCTTCCAATTTAATTTCCAAACATGATTTGGGCACTATACTGACCCATAGACTGCAGTGCATTATCTTTTCTTCATTCCAAGAGTTCTTAAATTGACCCTAAAGGCTAACAAGACCAATTTTCAATGAACATAAAACCCCTAACGGGAGTCTAACGGAGCCAGTTTTTTGGTGAAATTATCTAGTTTTTCAGGGGGACCAATTTGCAGTGAAATTATCCCCTTGCGGGACCTGTTTCTCAATACGTGACAAAATACCTTTAAAGAGCCAATTCCAAAAAATTACACTCTTGCTATGATATTGCAAGAAATTACACATTCGGGTTTATTTTGCTGATATTTTGGTTACATTTTCCTAATTTTATCATTGAACCAGTCCACATCACAACCTGAATTTGATACCCCCTAGAACTTCATTATTGTTAATTTTACTACCCTGTTAGAGGTGTCCCACATTCAGCTATTTTCGCTTTTTTTTGGAACGAAGCATTGGTCCCCGACCAAATTCAAGAACCCCCAGGAATTTTATTCTAAAATATCTTAAATAATATTTGTTTTAAATAGAACGTGCATGCCCCCAAATTTCTTAAAGCCTGTAAAAAGAGATACGAGGTCATTTCCAGAAAGAAAAGGAATGCTTAACTCTCATTTTTTGTAACAACAATTTCTCTGGGGCGGGGGGGGCTTATTATTTCCTCCTTTTTACACATCCGATTTCCTCATCAATTTGGTACCACATACCACAATATCGCGTTGTGTTTTCTCTTCCATTGGTATCAAATCGTAAACCAACATTCCAATATGAGTCATAAGTGAAATAGTTAAAATACATGAATAGGGTGGAAACCCACCGCATGAAATTAGATACTCCTAACTTTGTTCATGTTTTTGGTGATATGACGTCACTTTAAAATGCTGGGTCATCTTGGTAATCATTTGCTACAATGAAAAGAGTAGGATGATAGATATCCATTGCTATCAAATATCAGTGGTCTAGGTATTCCCGTGCCATACTAGGGACGGTTCTATACTTCTCCCCCAAACCCCAATAATCTGTGAATACTATTGGTCAAAGCACTTATCATATTCCATGTTACTAACTACTTACTGCATGAATATTCTTTCTGTGAGGCAGAAAAACCTGAAATATGGCATTTTAAAAGACTTTTTAAAAACATTTTGAATCATATATTGGTCTAACCTACCCGCCCATACTCGAAAATCAAAAAAACAATATTGACAAACCTTGACATACGGCGCAATTAAATCGCCTAATTCCTTGTCCCCTTTTCCGTCGTTTCCCTATTTCTGTGTACGTGCACGATCGGGTTCTTTGTAGAGCAAAAGGGTCTCAGTGCAACTTCCGGTTTCCCTCACGTTCGAGCGGCGACAGCCTATCCAGAGTTTTACGGGTGACTGATTTAACAATAGTTTTTTTTTCAGAGATACTCCTAATGGATGATAAAAATATTTTAGAAAAACACATTTAAATAATCTGGGCGTGACCTGAATTTTGTGCTGTTCCCGTTTCCTTTCTGTTCTGTGCTCTTGCTGTGCATTTTGTTGTTGACATTGGTGAAAAAGCAACTTCTTCCAATCAAGTGACTTCTTGTGTTGGGATTAAAAATTGTTCATAGTACGTTTGTGCGCATGGTCAGTGCATTACTTGGTCTGTATAGAAAATCCAAATATAAGATATCTACACACACACACACAACCACCCACCACCCCATACAACACACACCACACATCACACACACCACACATACACACACACACACTTTTTTTTTCATATACTTCATACATACACACACACCACAACACCATACATACATAGGCACACCTAGGGGGCCTCATACCACACATACCTACATACACATAACACACATTCCATACATACATTACCACACAACGACCCCACACACACACACACACCACATTTTGTATGACATATAACTCCGATGACTTCAAAGAAAACCCCGGAAGAAACCGCTTCCTTTGAAGAAAGTCAAACTTTCTCTGAGGACCAACATAAACGAAATTCGTCCGAACAAAGGTCACTCCTAAGTAAAATGGGCTTTATTCCATGTTTGGCTTCACGACGCGCGACGCGTTTCTCTTGAATGCTCTCTAACTATAGGTCTACAAAATGCGCGCGTGTGTGTATGTGTGTGTGTTAGTGGTGTATAGTGTGTTTGGGTGTGGGCTTACCCTACACCTTAATTTGGCGGGACCGGTTATCATACACACACCAATTATTGCGGTACCGTCATTTTATTGTGGTCACCGGAGAAAACACGGCACCCGTACCACAATAACGTTGCACTTCTTTAACTTCAAATGCGGTTTATATTCATTCTTAGCGGTTTTCAACAAAAATTATTCCCGGTCCCACAATTAAGGTGTGTTTTTCGGTCCGGGTCTCTTTGTGTTTTGACTATCCAAAACATCAAACACACAAACTTTTGTCAGAGCCCTACAAAGCAGCTCTTTCATTACGATTCAAGCGCCCGTCTCACAATGCTCCTACAATTATGGTGTCTGTCTGCTCTATCTAGTAAGTCATTGCAATTTTAAAGCTCTTTCCACATAAAGATATTTCATTTGAGTGGGATCATTTCACCCTTATCTACCGGGGTGGGGGGGTACCTGAATACGTCAGAGTAACGTCAATAAAGGTTGCTGTCATCAAACTGTCAATTTCCATAGCACAACAGTGTATAATATGGATTTTTTTTTTTTTCGATCAAGAAGGAAAAAAGTTGCGAATGTCCGAATTTCACGCGGTCTTAGTCCGGGCAAATGTACGGGCTGTGTACTAAATATAAGAATAAAAAACAATAACATTAATTACACAGAAGTCAACATGTGCTCGGCATCTATTAAATAACCCTGTGTGATCAGCACTCTATTATCACATAAAATACACCTACTTACAACGCACCTAATAACCAGATCTAGAACACACACCAATATAGGGACCGGTACCTAAATCAATGTGTGCGTGCGGGCATATGTTGTTTCTTTAGTCCTAACATTGGAACAGGCATGATAAAAACAGGATAGCATAGAACTAACCACAGTGCTAATCAAAAACGTAACATACCACCATTATTTTTTTTTTTTCAAAAATGGGTCCCACATCAAGGTACACAATTGTTGATGTAAAACTGGTTCCCTACCGGTACCTAAATTAATGTGTAGGTGAATATATGTGTGTGTGTGGTGTGTGTGTTGATGGTGTGGTGTGTTATGTGTGTTTGTGTGTGTGTGTGTGTGTGTGTGAATCTATTTTTAATTTGTCATGTGATCCCAAACTAAACAAATATTGCAAACGTAACTTACCCTTGGTTTAACAGATCACTCCTGCATCTTCCGAATGCCCACAGTTGTGGAATCCCAAGGCCATATAGAAACAGTTGATTATATTGCGCTCAAAGCGTGCATTGCCCAAGATATCCATTAATATCAAACCCGTTCCTTGCCCAAAGTACGCTGAACCAGCCATCCTGGGTGATTTGCTTCTGTGTTCTGTCTTTGCTTCTTCTATTCTGGGAATCCCAATTGACGACACACGACCTGAGCATCAAGATCACATCCCGGGACGCGTCATAACACCACTTGTACCCCCCATTGCCATCAAAAGCACTTCAACTCTCCCTTGATAATTTGTGCCAGCCTACTATCGCCAGACAACGTCAATCCTCTGTCAAAATGCGAAGTAAAGGGGATTGTACAATGTATCCGATAGGTGAGGATGATATAAGCTGCAAACTATAACCCGACTTTTTTTCATATACTTCATACATACACACACACCACAACACCATACATACATAGGCACACCTAGGGGGCCTCATACCACACATACCTACATACACATAACACACATTCCATACATACATTACCACACAACGACCCCACACACACACACACACCACATTTTGTATGACATATAACTCCGATGACTTCAAAGAAAACCCCGGAAGAAACCGCTTCCTTTGAAGAAAGTCAAACTTTCTCTGAGGACCAACATAAACGAAATTCGTCCGAACAAAGGTCACTCCTAAGTAAAATGGGCTTTATTCCATGTTTGGCTTCACGACGCGCGACGCGTTTCTCTTGAATGCTCTCTAACTATAGGTCTACAAAATGCGCGCGTGTGTGTATGTGTGTGTGTTAGTGGTGTATAGTGTGTTTGGGTGTGGGCTTACCCTACACCTTAATTTGGCGGGACCGGTTATCATACACACACCAATTATTGCGGTACCGTCATTTTATTGTGGTCACCGGAGAAAACACGGCACCCGTACCACAATAACGTTGCACTTCTTTAACTTCAATGCGGTTTATATTCATTCTTAGCGGTTTTCAACAAAAATTATTCCCGGTCCCACAATTAAGGTGTGTTTTTCGGTCCGGGTCTCTTTGTGTTTTGACTATCCAAAACATCAAACACACAAACTTTTGTCAGAGCCCTACAAAGCAGCTCTTTCATTACGATTCAAGCGCCCGTCTCACAATGCTCCTACAATTATGGTGTCTGTCTGCTCTATCTAGTAAGTCATTGCAATTTTAAAGCTCTTTCCACATAAAGATATTTCATTTGAGTGGGATCATTTCACCCTTATCTACCGGGGTGGGGGGGTACCTGAATACGTCAGAGTAACGTCAATAAAGGTTGCTGTCATCAAACTGTCAATTTCCATAGCACAACAGTGTATAATATGGATTTTTTTTTTTTTCGATCAAGAAGGAAAAAAGTTGCGAATGTCCGAATTTCACGCGGTCTTAGTCCGGGCAAATGTACGGGCTGTGTACTAAATATAAGAATAAAAAACAATAACATTAATTACACAGAAGTCAACATGTGCTCGGCATCTATTAAATAACCCTGTGTGATCAGCACTCTATTATCACATAAAATACACCTACTTACAACGCACCTAATAACCAGATCTAGAACACACACCAATATAGGGACCGGTACCTAAATCAATGTGTGCGTGCGGGCATATGTTGTTTCTTTAGTCCTAACATTGGAACAGGCATGATAAAAACAGGATAGCATAGAACTAACCACAGTGCTAATCAAAAACGTAACATACCACCATTATTTTTTTTTTTTTCAAAAATGGGTCCCACATCAAGGTACACAATTGTTGATGTAAAACTGGTTCCCTACCGGTACCTAAATTAATGTGTAGGTGAATATATGTGTGTGTGTGGTGTGTGTGTTGATGGTGTGGTGTGTTATGTGTGTTTGTGTGTGTGTGTGTGTGTGTGTGAATCTATTTTTAATTTGTCATGTGATCCCAAACTAAACAAATATTGCAAACGTAACTTACCCTTGGTTTAACAGATCACTCCTGCATCTTCCGAATGCCCACAGTTGTGGAATCCCAAGGCCATATAGAAACAGTTGATTATATTGCGCTCAAAGCGTGCATTGCCCAAGATATCCATTAATATCAAACCCGTTCCTTGCCCAAAGTACGCTGAACCAGCCATCCTGGGTGATTTGCTTCTGTGTTCTGTCTTTGCTTCTTCTATTCTGGGAATCCCAATTGACGACACACGACCTGAGCATCAAGATCACATCCCGGGACGCGTCATAACACCACTTGTACCCCCCATTGCCATCAAAAGCACTTCAACTCTCCCTTGATAATTTTTCCGCCTACTAAATCGCAATGGACAAAAGTCAACCTTGTCAAAAAAGCGAGTTGAAAGGGGATGGTAAAAGGTATCATGGTCTTGAGGATGATATAAGCGCAACCATAAACCGACTTTTGCAATCCCCTCTCATCATTTGATCTGTATTGCCTTTTGAAGTTCACAATTCAACAAATTCTTTGCTGGAAAGGCCCTGAGACTTGCAGCAAAATCAGACTCCACGGCCAGCAGCTTCACTGATTTCTTCATAGGTCCCTTCTTTTTCTCGCCTATCTCGAGGAAAAAAAATTCTCGAAATCACCAAAAATGTCTAAAATGGCAAAAGTCTGTGTGATAATATAAAACACGGTGTTGTCAAGGAACATTGTTCCAACGATCTGCAAACCTTTTGCACCATTTTAACCTTTCGTTTATAGTGGTGTTCTCCGTCCGCTCTCAGTTTGCAAAAAGTCATTCCTATCTTTAGAAGGAAGATCTCGCTCTTTTTACGCTCTATTTCTACTCCTACCTGTTTCTCTAAGGTTCTTTAGCGCCTACTACAATGACTTGACAACTTCTTAGCGGTAACACATCCTTTAAGGACACAATACGGATTATCGACCACGATATCCTATTTCGAACTTGCTCGTGAAATACTTTCACACTATCTCAAGATATATAGGAAACAGTTTACCTCCTTTAATCTCCACTCTTCAGACTCCTTCACAGTCCTCGTGTTTTGTTCTCAAAGCTCTATATTGATCATGCATTTACCTACATGTGGTAAATGACGATCCCCAATGCCTGCAAAACACTTTTGCCTTATGTACTATATTCAGCCGATTATATTACATCTTATCTCACACCCGGACATGAATACGCTCATCCAAACTTTTAATCGGAGCTCCAACATGTTTCAAACTGGTTCAAAGTCAACAAACTTTCTCTCAATCCAAAAAAAAAATATTATGATTCACTTGCACACGGGTAACAACAAAAACAACAAGCACACAAGATCACATAAATATGACAATATCCCCATTGTCCGTTGACCATAGACATTTTTAGCGTCATACTTGATAGAAAATTAAGCTTGCAATACCACCCTTACCAAAATCACAAATCAATTTCCAAAGGTGTCGGCCATCATCGGGAACTTCACACACACTCCCTCCAAAATTGTATCAACTGTATAACACAGTTATCCTCCCTTTACATATCCTATTGTATTATATACTCATATTTTTTTTTTTTTTGGGGGGGGGGGGGGGGGGGGGGGGGTGTTTTTAGTTTTTTTGTTTTTTTTTTTTGTTTTTTTTTTTTAAAGACCCTATCATCTGGTTGGTTAAAATTGTGGACATAGATGATCTAGTTCATTCGTAACTGAGGACAAGGTCTGCATGGCAATTGCCTATTATATACTTCATTATATATTCTTGTTTATTGATTGGTGAAGTGTGTCACGTGTTAAAATAACCACTATATCCCTTGAGGGTGTGTCCCGAAAAATACTATTCACTCATAAATATACCTTCTTTTAACCGGTAGTATAATCTTATTTTTATTCCTGTTGTCGTCTATTGAGCCCGGACTATGAATCCTGCCGGACAATCTCCTTCACACCGGATTTTTAGTACGCCGGACTATAACTACTTCAACCGATTTTTTATCTAGTAGTCTATATAACCGCTAAGATTACACACAGGTGATTTCCTATTAATATACACACGGGTGGCTAAAGCCTTGCTTTGGTTGAGTACTCACACAGGGGTAGGTTGTTAATGGGTAATTTTAAACTCTTAACCACTTATATACGTCTAGCCCTTTTTCTTTTCAATCATTATCAATTGTGCTTCTTTGTTAACTGTCCCATTATAGTTAAGGAAAGTGGGTCGCGACCAAGGGGGTGAAACGCATTCAAACCAGTCGTCCCGTGCTGGGCGCTGACATTTTGAATATTGCATCGGAATAATTTATCCTTTTGGGTGCTTGTATACACACTAAATGTCATTCGATATCAACAATCCCCGCCAAAATATCAGTTGTTGGATGTTGGGTGCTATTGGGTGGTTAAATTTTGTCCTCCCATGGCCCCACCGCGAATGAATGACACATCATTCGTCTTGATTAAATAAACCCCTCACTGAATACATCGTTTCACCTAAGCGCGCATTGCATTCGAGAAAAAAGAGTATCAGAGCACAATGCTCCAGGTACACATTTTTACCCTGGCCCTCTAACACTACATTAATTTGTATCACTACCGATTAGTGTATATGGGCAAAGCGGCACCACAGTATGTGGAGGAAGCGGAGGCAGCCTTGCTTTCTATTGTTGGTACTCTAGGTTTTCTTTGTCGGCAAAACATGCGAGACGTTGAATTTCTAAGATTCCTTAACGTTTTGCCTCTCTATCTATATAGAACCTCTTTTGGGTCGACAACCGTTATTTAAACCTATGAATAATTCATCACACGTCCATTTTTTCCGAAAGTGGTCTCTGGACCTTCCGGATAAAAATAACGTCTGATGAATATTCATAGTTTTTACACAATAAAGGACAATTGAACAACGGAAAATTCTAGAACACCTCGGCCTCATGTGGGTACAAATAAAATAAGTTAAACAATAGTGAAATAACTCAATCTAAAACGCTAATTGTGAACACAGATTCCATTTACTTGTTAGCTTATCTGCCGATTACGATTCAGGCAAAGTAGTGATTGTAATTATGCAAATTTCTTCTTTACTATTTTAAAAGGGACAATCTAAACATTTTGCTCCTTTATTGTTGAAATAAACCACGATGAAAGAACAGGTGACTCAATACACAAGCTTATTGTGATTGTCGAATACATCTGCTGGTTAGCTTATATACGTCACGAATCGGCCAAGATGTGATTCAAAGTAATGGAAATTTCAGGTGACTCAAATCCAAAAGCTTATTGTGGTTTCGGATACGGCTGCTGGTTAGCTTATATACGTCAACGATCAGCCAAGATGTGATGTCAAGTCATGAAAATCTTCAGGTGACTCAATCAAAAGCTTATTGTGTTTGTCTAATTACCATCTCCGTTTACTATAAACGGGAAGGAAATTGCTTTGTTTTCTTTATGCGCACTCGAGTGCTTCGTGGATAGCCGTAAGACATAGCCTATTAAGAATTGCCTAAGATAAGATATCTTCTTAACTAAAATTTCTTAATAAGCACTAACCTGCTTGACAAGCATTCGGTAGTGCAACGCGGATAACTCTGTATCAAGATCTTTAATTCGTGGTGTCAGAATCCGGTCAGATATACGTGTGAAAGGTTTTTGAACTGCTGAACCTACTTAAATATCCAAACCTTCCTACTAAATACCCATAGACATGGCTTAACCATTCCATATGCTAATCTTCTCAAAGATGGGACCATTTCTAAATCAGAACAGGCTTTCCTCACAAGAAATTATCTCTCTGAGAGAAACCTATTCGACAGACCTGGGGTATTAGACTCCTGCACAATGGTTTTGGAATTAAAGAAGAACGTAACGCTGCTTCAAGATATGTAAAAAACTCTAATCGTTTCTCAATTTTACTAATAATTATATAAGAATCGATTTTCAGTTCTTGTCACGACGTATATTGTAATATAAAGAATTCAAACACACCGTATGACAAATAATGGAATTTTTGATAAGGTCTGGCTTGCCTTTTATGCTCGCCGCTAGGTCGAGTCTAACATGCTCACTTATCTTTCAGAACACATTATTTTTCATAAGGTGTGCTATCTAAATCCTTTATCTATTAATCTATGGGATACTATGGCCTAAATTAGCATAGAAAAACCAAGACTAAATGAGGGCTTGTGGCAGGAGGGACATAATTAACATGATTGCTGCCCTCCCAGGTCCAACACAATCTGTTATGTATGGTAGAAGTTCAATTTGTAATGTTGTAAACACCCATAGCATGCCATTTCATCATGCACCTTGGTTTACGTTTCGTCAAAATATCATAAAACATTTGGGTGCTAGTAGGGTTTTTATTCATCAATCCTTATTATTTTCCAGTCCAGAGAGTATTGATCTCTCAGCTACATTTTATTCACCTTATCTTGGTTGAGTGTGACATCCCACCCGGGGCCCTCAATACATCCCCACAAAAGGAAGCGTAAAAAACCCAAATTTTCCTTGCCATGTTTGTGGAGAGGAAGTCACTGACAGCCAACGTGGCTTTAAGTTCAGATTCATGTGGCCAATGGACCCACCCCAAGTGTGGTGACATGGAGTTCTTGAACATCAGTTTTCAAAGCTAAAGAAAAAAATCCCTGATCTTCAGGCTCCCTCGATACCGACAAACCAGACATCGTAATTGGGCATGGAAACGTGGCTACATAGGGACGTGAAATCTTGTGAAATATTCCCTGAGAATTATACCGTGTTCCGGAGACTTAGACCTGATGGTTATGGAGTGTCCTCGTAGCAGTTAAAAGCCTCCCTTGTCAACACATTGAAGATCTGGATGTTGGATGCGGCGTTGTTGTGGTGTTGGAAAATGACCCAAATACAGCAGTTCTTATTGTTAGGGCCTATAATCGCCCTGATTCAGCATTAAACTCTATCTTGAATAATTATTGGAACATCTCTAACTAACTGCATGAAAAACACAGCTATCATGGCATGATCTATCTGTGAGGCGACTTCATCTGCGTATATAAATTGGAGCCGACTTGAACTGTTAAAACATGGGGGGGAAGTAACATCAAAACCCAATCAGTAATTTCCATTGGAAAACAAGTTGTCACCATCCCAACACGTGGGAAGCGCACCCTTGACCTTTTTCTGGTTACCCATCCTACACTTTATCTGATGTAAAGACCCTCCCAGGTTATGGATTTAGTGATCATGATAAGGATGATTCTAGGTACCTGAAATCTACTTATATTCGTCCGCAAAAACGTAATACCAAATACTAAAGGGTGATATGTTGGCTCTAAAATCCGAGTTAAAGGCAATATCAGGATTTGCTAAATCAGCAAATACACTTCGAAAAAAATCATCAAACATCAGATTTTTGCATGTGTGTAAAAAGTCCAGGTACCCTACACATTCCCTGCCAATGATAAGACCAGAAGCAACCCTAATAAGGGACAAAAATCGGGAGATTTTAGTCATTACTGTCCGAACGACACGTACTACAACACGTAATTGAATGGGGAATCGTATCTTGGAACACGGCCGTTTCTTCCTTTTCTGTCAATTCTACAGCTGGAAATGGACAAAGGTAACTTATGAGAATTTCGACAGGATCTTATCTCTCACTTTGAAGCTATTCCTGCAAGATTCAAATATTTTTCAACTCCCTGATAGTGTCTTTAACAATATTTAGCGATTTATGACTTGGACATGGAAACTGTTAATGTTCAAGAAATTGGGGAAAATTTCACTCAAAATCTGACATCACTCATTGATTACTTATATCCCTACTAAACTTTTGTCTAGCTTTTAGTACAGTAATGGATAAAATTTCTAAAGTAAATTCCTTTTTTTAAAATTAAACTTCAAAAGTTGTACAATAAACAACGTATATCACAACTGGACATGACAAAATGCCTATAAAAATATCGTTTACCACATACAAAAAGAACTAGCCCCGGCCCAGACAGGGGACTACATTAACCATCCTTACATCCAAATAATAAAAATAAATTTGGAAAATGGTCAAATCTAAACGTGTCGATAAGGGGGCATCCCACCTTTAAATTACCAACAATCTACCACAAATGTGATAACAAGAGGAGAAAGCTGAAGTTTAAACCAATTACTTAACAACCCTAAAAGGCCGGGCGGAATCCGCCCCCCCCCCCCGACATTTTTTCGTATTCTCACATATTTGTTAGTTTTCACGCCGGAAACTACATGACTTTTTATCCTTTGGTGCCTTGTGCTACATTTAGACCATTTGATAAAATCGGACTAGTATGACACGGCGTTACGTAATCGCGCACGTGTGCGAAGAAGAAGACAAGCTATTCCCATTGAAAAAAACACGGAACAGCAGAAATCAATTCTTTGTGCTAAGGATATAGTACACTATGTTTCTTTATGTATTTGATTTATCTGTAGTAATAGCATGTGTGCGCATACTTTGACCACACATCATGGCAAAAAAACTTTTGATTGAAAAAATGGCAAAAAAACACATGAATTTTGCGATGTTGACGTCACTGTAACGTATACAATGTATGTTTGTACTTCTTGGTATCAATGGACCTCGGCGAGGGTTATAGCTAACAGTGGTTCCCACACATATGAATAGGTTATCAATCCGCTTCTGAGAAAGAGATTTAGGGCCCCAGCGGTTGCTGAGATGGGGTCCAAAAACCCCCGGCTCTTTTAGGGTTAAATCGTACCGGAGGACTTAGACAGCTAGGATCCTGAAAGACATGTGCGCCTGAAATTGGTCCTTATTCAGACTAAAATCTTTCACCAAAAAACCTCAATCAGGGGAATTACCTCAAAATGGCTCATGTCTTAAATCTCATATCTATATTCAAAAAGGGTTCTATTCCTAGTTCTCCCAGCAACTACAGGCCAATTGCTCTAACATCTATATGGCTGCCAAAAAATTATGAGAACATATGCCTGACCCAAAGCGAACTTATGACCACTTGGACCGTACCATATATAAATGATTCTCAACCACGGCTTCTGGACAAGAAGAGGGTGCGCACACAGCTTATCCTTACTACAAATGATTAGTTTGCATCCCCTGAAAGAACAAAAACAGGTGTTGCAGTCCTGCTTGACTTTTCCGAGGCTTCGACGTGTTCCACCATACTCTTTTAGTTAAGAAGTTGAAGCATTATGGTATTTATTTCAGGGAAAATCCATGGTGGATTTAAAACCTTTCTATATCGTAATTGTAAATAAAACGGAATCAAATCCAAAAACCCCCAAAATATTGATGGTATTTCTCACACACCAGGCAGTACAGACGCGATTCGGCAGGCGCCCCCCTATCTTAGCAAAAAATAACTTTTACCATGTTAAAAATAAAATGTTTAGATTTTCTTTTGACAGATGAATTGTTATTGCTAGATAACGGGGAAAGTGGCCAGGGCCAGTGCCCATCCGACACTGTTCGGAGCATACGAATTTGCGAGTAAACGTAATCGAATGCTCTTATTTCAAAATTAAATTCCATTTATGATACTGAATAGAATAGTTAATAACCTAAATCCTAAATTAATTTCACCTAACCTCCCCCTCTATATAGGCCATATGGTTGGTATTTGGTCAGGATTTGTATTAACACATTTTGCACGGGATTGAAAAATCTTCCCCCTAAACCCTCTTCACTATGGCCAGCCCCCTAAAAAAAATCCTACTGTGAATTTCCAAAATTTGAGACCATATAATGCAATGCAATAAATAAACTGGTATATTTTTAATATATTAATATACGTTTTTTGATAACCTTCAAGTTCCTAGATTAAACATTATCAGTTTGTACCTTAATTTGTTTAAGCGAATCACCATTTATCTTCTTTTTGTTATTTATAAGCTAAAAGGTACAATATTACACAACTATAGCATTAAAATAGGTGTAGAGTTATTATTTTGCGTTATTACGTTATGACGTTGCTCCTTTAAAAACGGGACTTTATAAGATTAAATCGTCGCGGCCCGCGGTAGTTGAATTCGACAATTTTCGTCCGTTCACGTGGTACATTAAACGATCCCCAAACGGACCTGGTCGGGGTAAGCAGAGAGAAGCGCCTCAGTTTTGACATTGCGTTATCTGGTACCCATTACACAATCATAGAACACTAAATGTGGAAGTTTTTGATTCGAATTTTGGAAAAACACGAAATGTCATATTTGGCAAGAGAACATGCTTTAGGAATTTAGTGTGGCTCAAGGGGAAATCGAAATTTTTATTAAACACCCCCCCCCCCGAAAGGGAAAGAAACTATTATATGCTATGTGTATGATAATATTATCTACCCTGTAAGTGGCCTTTCCGTTCTTGGGGGAGGGTTCAGTTTCAAACAATTTCTCCATCGAGGGTGGATAAAATGAAAAAGAGGAGCATAAACATTTAATATTCATGTTTGACCTCGCCAATCACTATGAGGCAAAGATGTAATATACCAAGGGCTGAGTTCAGTAGGACAAGGATAATGACGTAGCTAAGTGAATTATGTAAGATAATTGGGTTGGGCATCAGTTTGTGCATGTTCGTCGAGAGGCGGGAGCCTCGAGACGACACGTGCACAAAGGGATGCCCCGACCCAATTATCTAACATAAATCACGCAGCAGCTCATGTTCTAAATATAAAGTAATAAATGAATATGTGTTAAATTAAGAAAAAATGAACCCTAGAAAAATAAATAAACTTCACGAATAAAAACACCGGCCATCAATTGGCCTTGTAACTCATCACCGTATCGAGCAATTCCCAGTTAGTGGTAAGGATATTGTTTGTTGATGGGTTCTATCCCTTATCATCCCATTTTAAAACCCGTGGTGTTTACCAGGTATGAGGTCATATAAGCTTGCGAAGTGCATACACAAGAGGTTGACTGACCAACAGCAAAATTGCCAGAGAAGCGCTCTGCAGTTAGTAAAAATAGGAAGAGATTTAAAGGCGTGGATTCTCCAATTAAAGGTAGGTGGTCGATCTTTGGTCAGTTACTAGGGTTGATGTACACCCATGTAAACACCAGCCTATAAATTGGGTAGTTCAAAATCATTTTGTATATTGTGCCCCACCAAAATGAATCGGCAGCCTCTCAACGGAATAAACTGATGTTGAAAGGATGTGGTGGCAGAATATACATTCATCCCGTTTATATGTAAATAGGATAATGTATCAACAAACAACAGCAGTGAGGGTTTTTGACAAAGATTATGGAGTGCATGGGTTGGAATGCCTCTCAATTAAAAGGCTGATAATGTAAAAGCTATGTCCAGTATTGGTATTAGTCTGTTTCTGAGTAGCGCAAAATCCTGTCAAATGAAAGTTAAAACAGTAATGTCAAGAAAACATGGTTTTTTTGTTGTGTCTGAGGGTTGGAATGGACCACGGTTATGGTTTTGGCAGTGGCGTACGTAACCATTTTTTTCGGGAGTGGGGGGGGGACAGGGCAGAGGGGGCACATACATTTTCCGGGGGAACACATTCAGGGGCGCCAAATTTTTCCGCTAAGCTACGCTCGCATGGTTGACCCAAATTGTGAAGAGATGGTGTGGTGGGGTGGGGTGGTAGGGGGTGGCAACGTCATGTACCTTCCCCGTGCGTGCGTACAAGGTCATTTTTATATTTTTATTTTTTTACATCTACAATGCGTCCTGTACCTTATGCGCCCCTAAATTAGCCCCTGAGCATACATTAAAATTTGGTAGTATAGTATAATAGTATAGGCCTATGTTGTTTTATACGTATTGACACACGTGCAGGAAATCACTAATTTTTCAGGGGGGGCAAGTTTACCCTGCCCCCCACACCCCACGGCTCGCCATGGTTCGATGGGTGCGGGTCTCTATGTGGCAACAGTGGTATTAGTATGCCAAGTATGGCAGCTAAATCCTCATACTTCGTTCACTATTTTTTGAGTCATAATTTTTAATTTAATATTTTTTTCGGGAAATTCGTAGGAGTATGTAATGAAAGCTTGTTTTCAACTGAACAATTTGTTTTATGGTGAAAACTTTTTTTTTGATTGAAAACTAGTTTTTCTCGAGAAAAAGCTTATAAATTTGACTGGAAAGTTTTGTCATTCATAAAACACTACTGTTCTTCAAGAGTTTGTATGCAGTTTCGTCATTGATCATTTTGAAGAGAATGACAAGGTACACATTGTTTTTTGAGTTAGCTGCCGAGATTTTTTAAAATTATATTTGCTAAGTTTAAAATGATATATCTTTAAGTAATCTGTTTAAACTGAGGTTTTTACTTGAAAACTGAAGTTTATGAAAGAATTTTGAGAAACATGGTTTTCAACATGTCAATCATTACTCATCTTTAAACTCGCTTATCTGCCAGGTCCTTTACGCTAAATGGGCAACTTTCACAATTGACACACCATGGGAGTTTTAAAAGTATGTCAAATTCAAATTCAATTCAAAGTTAGTTATCTAGTTTTTCTATACTGCAAACTGATATTAGTTCCCATCTCATTGACAGGCCGTTGCAATACGCTTTTTTCTGAAAGCTATACCGTGCTTATGTCATGGGCCATTTTTTTTATAAACCATCGCTTACAAAAAATATATAAGACGACGTACTACATAAACTAGTTTTACCGTTGAGTGCAACAAAGTCGTAAAACTCGTAACTGGTAGATACAACTTTGTTGCACTCACACCAAAAATCAATTTTGAGTGCAGCAAAGTTGTATCTACACCTAAATAAGCGTAATTAGTCTGCTAAATGAGACTGTCACTTGACATGTATACAAAATGCCAGTACGGGAAGATGTTGCAATCACATGGCGATATGATATAAATCAACTCACAAATTGCGCTTTTCATTGTACCGTTATTCCTCACGTAATCTTTCAAGGGCTTCTTTAAAAAAAACTAGCGATGCTGTACACGCCTCTATAACACAAGTAATGCCACAAGCATTACCAGATCAGTACTTTACGTTATATCAAAATTAATTGTTTATGTAGGCCATAAAAATATGGAATAAAACTAGAAAAAAAACACATTTTACAACATTGCAAACACTAAGTAGCTTTTTTAAACTCAAAAAATATTAAAGAAACCAACTCAGTATTCATTTTAATCATTGACTAATGTTTTCCATACACGTTATCTGACTTTTCCAGTGTTCGGTTTAACGTGCTACCTGTTTGGATCACACCTTGTTTACCATTTCTGCTTTGTCCTGGTATGTGATGTTCTATTAGTCATCTGCATAATATCCCTGTATTGTTATATGCTATATCTGCGTCACATTCAATTTTTGTATAAGGATTTTTGTGATGCGATCAAGCAAAATGAGTCTGAACTCGGTCAGATTCAATTTTACTTTTCATGTAGCTGTAATGACATCAGTATTAAACAAGCTAAATTTTGCAGAAAGCCCCATTGAAATTGCCCAAATTACTGCCAAAATCTGATCAGTTGAATGGGTGGCCAAAACAATAGGAACAAAAGACATTTCCTCCTTTGTTGGCTATATCTCAAAAGCAAATTGCGACTTCCGACTATTTGCTTGATCACATCAACCATTTGTTCGATAATAAGTAGGGTAGGATGAAATGAAAAGCTTAAAGCTCCCTTAAGTTTGTTTTGATCTTTCCCGAGCAGACTTGCCCCTTATGATACTCTACATTCCATTCTTGTGTTAATTAATTACACTGTTAATTATTACTATTGCCATTTTCTACCTCAGTATCATTTATAATATCATAATCATGAGTTGTCATTATTTCATCAAAACATTACAGTGTAATATTATCTATCTCTTTGTATAATTTCAACCTGAAAACAGGGATAGTTCATTCGGTAGAACACCAGAGCCTGTCACCTCGGAGCCTAATTTAATAATAATATAATAATTGCACAGCATTTATATATCGCCTTTCACGTGCATCAAAGCGCTTTACCATTATACCGTACCTTATTTGGAATACGTCAGCGGCCATACATACACACGGATATCATACCTTTGGGGCGGCGTCCATGGACAAATACTCCTAGCAGCTCCCCATTTAGCACTGGGTGGAGAGAGGCAAGCGAGATCAAGTGTCGACCCAAGGACACAACGCGGTGGCAACAGTGGGGACTCGAACCAACGACCTTCTTTTTAAGAAGTTTTTAAGATAAAGCATCCTGATATATCTCCCTCTTAGTCGATGGGACATGTCCCTTCTATGCTGTTGTTTTGTAGTCTCAATCTGGGGGTAGGGAAACCAAGTGTAAAGTCATAATGATTTTAAAATCAAAAATAGTCCTGTTCCCACCCAATTAAAACTGGCACATTTTCTGGAAAAAGAATAAAAGGTCACTTCCATTTGCATTTCCCCAAATCAGGAATAGTGGATACACATAGACTTAGCAAACAATGGAGTTAAAGTATTCAATCACCGGCCCGGTTGCGGGTAGAAAAAACACTTCACAATTCCCTTTATCTGGGAGTGCAGACGTAAAGTAACTATTGCTTACTTCAGTTCTATTCAATTAACCGCGTTTTCAGAAGAAAATTAGTGTCAAAGACCTATATTATAATGTACACTGGTTAGTTATTGTGAGAGAGGACGGGTATTTGTCCCTCAACCCGAATAGTGGACTGTGGTAACACCTGGCTATAAACAATGGCCCTACATACCGGCCCATTGTAATATCTTTAGCTCTAGTTAGCTAGAAATGTCTCTAAAATATGCATGTCTAAGATAGTGGGAAAAAGAATTGACGGTGACATTTGATAGATTTTTAAGAAAAGTGCCAGTTTTATGTGCGGGAACCCGACAGTTATGTGATCGTAATAATGTATTATGAAATTGCATTGGTTGTCCCTTAGCCCCCAGATGGGACTACAGAATTTGGTATACAGTGGGTTTATTTGTTTTTTTGATTTCCGGTACTTGATTTGGCGGAACGGAAAGAAACATAAGAAAAACCGCCAAACCTCACTCACACAGCACATGTGAAACCGAAACAAAATCAAATTACTAACAATAGTACATATGCACATGAAAACCCACATATAGTAGAGATTATCCGAAGGGATTTTTTTTTCATCAAAAGAACAAAAATACAACGAAGAAGGAGTCGCACTTGCCAACAAAAATCTAATGCCGTTAGTTGAATCAATGGAGCGAAAAACACATACAAAGCATATATTTGTGGTTGAATTGAAAATGAAAAGGTAATAGTATCTAAGGAGTCTGATTCATATATTCAGGGGTTTTTCGGACCCGTGTCAAATCCTCCGAAACCAGAAGTGACAAGTGCCTGACACTCAACCACGCAGCAATGAAAAATAACA